>CM072881.1:19135000-19147500 GCA_036937835.1 Pampus argenteus
AAGAAAAGAGACTAGGAGCTGATCTGTTTGTAGTGAACATTCAGTTTGTTTCTGATAAACTTTATGTAATAAACTAAGTGAAGAATATAAAACAGATTCTATTTATTCTTCAGTGTGTGACACATACGTGTGTGTGTGTGGGGGGGGGGGGGGGTATCATGTTCCTAATTAAACAGGGACGACTTTAGATAATTTCAGATAATTTCAGTAGTAGTCGTTGTATTCTTCACATTCAATAACGCTCCCTGAAGTCACTACGTTGTTTATGTGCTCCTGTTTTAGGTCGCATCGGACCATCTTACAGTAAACTGTCTCTGCTCTCTGAAAGCTTCATTCATTAAGGATTATCACCAATATATTAATGCTGATAAGATATTTATTAATGAAAAATATGTGTAATATTTGTGGTTCAGAAGTCAGCATATGCTTATATTATCCATTGAGTCAAATCTGCATCTGAACAGTAACTAAAGCTGTCAGATAAATATAGTGCAGTACAAAGTACTAGATTTACCTCTGACATGTAGAAAGTACTAGATGTACCTCTGACATGTAGAAAGTACTAGATTTACCTCTGACATGTAGAAAGTACTAGATGTACCTCTGACATGTAGAAAGTACTAGATTTACCTCTGACGTGTAGAAAGTACTAGATGTACCTCTGACATGTAGAAAGTACTAGATGTACCTCTGACATGTAGAAAGTACTAGATGTACCTCTGACATGTAGAAAGTACTAGATTTACCTCTGACATGTAGAAAGTACTAGATTTACCTCTGACATGTAGAAAGTACTAGATGTACCTCTGACATGTAGAAAGTACTAGATTTACCTCTGACATGTAGAAAGTACTAGATTTACCTCTGACATGTAGAAAGTACTAGATGTACCTCTGACATGTAGTAGAGTGAGTATATAGTAGTATCACATGGAAATACTCGAAGTATATGTATAGTGTAATGCTTCTACCACTGCAGAAAAACAAATCTTACCTTACTTGATGAAGCGCCTGCATCCTGGTGCATCCAGGTGTGTGTGATGTAAATGACTCTGATTTATATGGTGAAGAGGAAGTAAACTGTCAGCAGGTCAGAGGTCAGCTGTTAATGAGGAAATGTTTTATTGAACTCTTGAGTTTGGCTTCGCATGAAATCTGCATCAGGTAAATGAATTCCATCGACTGTTATATATGTGAGAGTGTAAGTGCTGATCGTACTGTACAACCGCGCTGTGGGGTCAAAGGTCATCTGTTAATGAGCAGATTTACACTCATAAAGGACCTAAAGTTTCCACCTGCATCATGAGCCACGCCCACTTTGTATTTCTTTAATCAAACTTCACACAAGACAAATTTTGTGGTTCAATAATGAATTCAATAATATGACACACACACACACACACACACACAAACACACACACACACACACACACACACACACACACACCTAACAGAGCTAAAGCATGATCAATAAAATGTTTACTGCTTGGGTTACATTCAGATTGTCAGAGGTTAGAAAGCTCCAATTTAATGAGAAGAAGAAGAAGGTAAGGTAATTAAAGGTTGTTGCTCTTAGATTAAATTATATATTTCTGATTTCTTTGTTTCCAGAAAATGAGGACAAAAAGAAAATCGGATTAATTCTGTGTTTTTGTAATGATGAATTTTAATATTTGTGTGTGTGTGTGTTTTACAGTCAGTGTGACACACATACAGTTTGCTTCCTGCTGTTTTTCCTTCTGACCTTATAAAGGTTTCTTCCTCAACAATGACTTTTGTTTTCAGACACACTACATTGCCGTAAGTATTTGGCCACCTGTCTTGACTCACATATGAACTTAAGTGCCATCCCATTCCTAACCTATAGGGTTCAATATGATAACGGTCCACCTTTTGCAGCTATTACAGCTTCAACTCTTCTGGGAAGGCTGTCCGCAAGGTTGCAGAGTGTGTTTATAGGAATTTTAGACCATTCTTCCAAAAGCACATTGGTGAGGTCACACACTGATGCTGGTAGAGAAGGCCTGGCTCTCAGTCTCTGCTCTAATTCATCCCAAAGGTGTTTTATCAGGTTCAGGTCAGGACTCTGTGCAGGCCAGTCAAGTTCATCCACACCAGACTCTGTCATCATGTCTTTATGGACCTTGCTTTGTGCACAGTCATGTTGGAAGAGGAAGGGGCCCACAACCCCACACCATAATTCCTCCTCCACCAAATTTCACACTCGGCACAATGCCGTCCGAAATATACCGTTCTCCTGGCAACCTCCGAACCCAGACTCGTCCATCAGATTGCCAGATGTTAAAGTGTGATTCATCACTCCAGAGAACGCGTCTCCACTGCTCTAGAGTCCAGAGTGGCGATGTGCTTTACACCACTGCATCCGACGCTTTGCATTGGACTTGGTGATGTATGTCTTAGATGCAGCTGCTCGCCATGGAAACCCATTCCATGAAGCTCTGCACATGTATGTGGGCTAATTTGAAGATCACATGAAGCTTGGAGCTCTGTAGCAACTGACAGAAACTGCAGAAAGTCTGTGACCTCTTTGCACTTCACGATCCGCTGACCCCTCTGTGTCTGTCCCTAACCCTAACCCAGACTCTCACAAATGTTTAAAACAGTCTCCATGCCTAAGTGCTTGATTTTATACACCTGTGGCCGGGCCAAGTGATTAGGACACCTGATTCTGATCATTTGGATGGGTGGCCAGATACTTTTGGCAACATAGTGTATGTTCAGAGATCAGTTCATTAAAGGCACCGTCCGCAGGCTTTAACTTTTAATACACACTGTACAACAGACAGTAGCCATGTAATAAACCTCCATTTTACTGCTGTTAAACCAGACATTTGATCATTTTAATCCAAACCATGATCTGTTCTTAACCTCATGTTAAGGTTTTCATGCCTAAACCTAAACAGAAAGGTTTAGTGCAGGAACAAACAACCAATGAGACTTATTTAAGTTTTTTTCCCATTGAAATAAAGTCAGAACTTATGTTTTAATACTGCTGTAACTGCACAGCTGAAGCTGGTAAAATCCTGACCTTTGACCTCTGGCCTCAGGGAGTGTTTATCGACCCATCTGTGACATGCTTCTGTCCGTCAGTCTGTCCACCGTTTACATCTCAAATCACTTAACTGCTAAACAAAACATGCATCAGTCCATCCAGCCGTCTGTGCAGCGCTGCTACACTTCATTAGCTCGGAGCTGCAACCGTGTGTTGCTTTCAGACACAGAAAGTCCATTACAGGCTAACAAGTCCTCTCTGTTAGATCCAATGATCCTCTGGAGACGAGGGCGGGACGATCAATCTTCCTCCTCCTCATTCTTTTTAACATCTCTGTCGCTCATCACAGAGGGTTAACCTCCCTCCATCTCTCTCTCTCAGGTGGGTGATTAAATCAATTAAATCAGTCGTTCTGTCAGGAGAGGAAGTTAAAGAGAGAGAGATGAAGAGGAGGAGAAGTAAGGAGGCCTTTCTCTCTCCCTTCAGATCAAAGTTAGAGGATTTCTGTGTGTGAAGGTTTAATCAGACGGTTGTTAGCGACACTTGGCGTGTTTAACAAGGTTTTCCTGGAGCTCTGCAGCTGCCTTTTCCTCCCACACACAGATTAACAGCTCGTTAAGGATTGAAACTGAAACTGAGACACACAACGACTGCACCTGAACCAGGCCTGAAGTGAGACTAAACTATGTCTGATTACCAAGTTAAGTCCATTTTACTTCTTTTGCACCAAAATCACAACAAAAGTTGTCTCATGGCACTTGTCATATAGAGCACGTCTAGACTGAACTCCTTGATTTACAGACACCCAACAAATCCTCCATCAGCACTTGGTGACGGCAGCAAAGGAAAACTCCCTTTAACAGGAGGAAACCTCAAGCGGAACCGACTTGACCGTTTACACTAGAACAAGGTGGAGGGAAGCCGAATGAGTAAAAACCCGGGTACAGGCCAGCACGGTGGTACACTACAACTAATACATATAATGTATTAGTATTGTATGTATGTAGTATGTATGTATGTATTATATAATGTGCTCTGGATGGATCTCATGATTGGAGGTAACCATGGTGACTATATGCAAATAAGGTGGACAGTGGGCGTGGTCCAAATAAAACTGGGTCAATAATTAATTAACAGTCCAAAACGTACTTTAGGTACTTTATAAGTCATCAGTCAGAGTATTCGTCCACACAGTATTTCTTATATTAAATATAATAAGTGAAAGCTATATCTGAACCTGTTTCTTTATTTCCTTTATATTATATTAGTATTAGTATTATATACTTTTGAATGTTAGCTGTGTAAATGGTTTCTATGGAGCAGCTTTCGGTGTCTCCGGGTCGGATTACATTTCTGATCACATTATGTCCACTAATAATAATAATGATGGTAAATGTTAAAATTTTAATGCGGACGGCTCGTCATTAACACACCTTCACTCCTCTTTCTTATCTTTTATTCATCTCTTCTTCTTTCATCTGCAGCAGGTTTGATTATAATGATCAGAAGTTCACACAGGAAGCTTTCCTCTTTTCAGTCTAATAATGGAGATAAAACACAGATCTTCTTTATATTTAGATTTTATTTCATTTTACAGGTTTTTATAGTGTTTTTTCTTTTTTAGATATTACTTAAACTAAGGTCTAATGTTCAATTTTATTGTTGATAATATTATTTAGTTTTATATATTTTACTTTATTGATTTTTATATCTTGCCAACAGTCAGTTAGTGAAAGATATTGTGAAGCAGCATCCTGCACACGTTTTAGTTCCCAAACATTTTAGTTCCCTGATGTTTTAATTCCTGAATGTTTGAATGCTTTAATAACCATACGTTATCAGACTTTTTAGTACTTGGATGTTTTAGTTCCCAAATGGTTTAGTTCCCCGACGTTTTAGCTCCTAGACACTTTATTACCTGGGTGTTTTAGTTCCTGCACATCTTAGATAATTTTTATTTTATTTTAGTTCATAGATTTTAATTGATTGATTTTTTATCTTCCCAACAGTCAGTTAGCAAGTAAAAAAAGTTGTGGAGCTGCACCGTGTGTTCATTTTAGTTCCCAAATATATTCCATCATCGTGTTGATGGAGTCTCAGTGTTTCAGTAACCCTAACCCTCAGTCCTGCATGTGTTCAAGTAAAGGAGATAATAGTTTTTTTAATCAGCACAGATTAAACATGAAAAATGATTGAAAGCTGCTTGTTTTCCTGCACCCGTCCCCGCTTGCCTGGACCCGTTGCCATGGTTTCAGCAGGTGTGATCTTTACACAGATAGATAGAGAGAAAGAGAGAGATACTAACTGAGTTTTATTGGCTGAGCCCTGAGTCTGTCTCTTGGAGCTTAACGAGCTCTCATTATTAGCTCGTTAGCTCATTAAGGTGGGAGGTGTCATTAAAGAGACAAACTGACCAGCCTCCGGACACACCCTGCACACACATGCACACAGACACTACAACTGATGACCAGCTCACATTAAAACTTTAATTTTTTCCTTTTATGGTTCTCGTTAATGTTTTTAGGACACTGCTAATGCTCTGCCACACACACACACACACACACACACACACACACACGTATAAGGTGGGTTTTATCCCCGTCGTTAGGCCTTCCTCAGTAGCTGCAGCCACTCTGTCGACCTTTAGAACAAACTGTCTGATTTAAAGAGACAGATGTGTGACAGGAAGGTTTCATAAAAACTTTACATCAAACTAACTGACTTCAGAGAGACGTCTCAACATATCTGCACAAATCTGGGAAAGTCTTGGTGATCTTAAGTGGGACTAATTATCATGAATTCAGAGTAAATTAAGACTTGTTTCAGGCTGACTGTGTACGCGCTCAGCTCCTGGTACACACTGTGATCAGCTCTTTTCTAAACTCAACATCTTTTTGTTTGTGAATGTTGCTCAGATTGTATACAATCAATAGATCATTAAAGAAAACAATATTGATATGATGGAAAAATACGACCCGTCCCTCAATTTGATAAAACACAACTTTAAACTTTTAAGTGATGAATTCATATCATGCTTGTGCTTTTCCCTTTTGGCTCTTTGACTTCTCTGATGAAAAGTTTGAGGTGCTGCACTGTTACAGTAACAAATATAAAACAAATATAAGACATCAGGTGACGTCTTTTATTGTAGTTTAATTTACTGTCTCATTAAACAATCACAGATGAAGGAAATCTGCTGTTTGGATATCAAACAGGTCACATTAAAATGATGAAGTCCACATCAAAATCCTCTGAGTAGTCACACACACACACACACACACACACACACACACAGTGAATGATCAGAGTCAACATTAGAGGGAATATGAGATATTTCCCTGAATGCTTCAGGGCGCTCTCGTCCTCTAAACTCTGAGCTCTCTGAATCTGAACTCCCTCCAATCATCAATCACCTCTCTCTCTTTCACACACACTGATCATCTGTGTGTGTGTGTGTGTGTGTGTGTATGTGATTGAAGCAGTTTTTAGCTCTACGCTTGAAATAAAATACAAAATAAAGACAAAAAACAGCTTTCATTCAGCTCTGTGAGTCAGAGATCGAAGGTCTCTCACACAGCTGATAATTGTGTTGCTCCTCTGATCTGTTTCATAAAAATGTATGAAAATTGGAGCATGAGGGAAAAAGGGATCAATAAATGCAGCTGTTATCACTCGATTGAATGGGCCATCATCAGCTTCATAGATGTGGGTTAGAAGGGGCCAGGCCTAACATACCAACTCAATAGGTTCATAAATGTTAACCGTTTGTTTTGGGTTAGTAAAACATTACACTTTGGTTAAAATGTGTGAAAAAGTCTGGTAGTAAAACGGCAGTACAATGGCACAAATCAGGTAACGTGGGCCCCTACTAGCCATATTTCTGGGACTGATAACTCGTATTCAACATGTTGATCGGGTGACACCATCGGGCTGACGTCATCTTAAAAAAACTGAATGCAGTTGTAATTGTTGATCGCCCCATGCAGATTTTAGTCCCTGAACGCCCCATGCAGATTTTAGTCCCTGAACGCCCCATGCAGATTTTAGTCCCTGAACGCCCCATGCAGATTTTAGTCCCTGAACGCCCCACACACTCATCATGTCTCTTTTAACTCCGACTGAGGACGAGAGATGAGACATTTTGTCCAGATTAAGCTTTGATTCTAGTTTTAGTGAATCTCACTGTTTCCATTATTCAATCTAAACCTGAAAATAACAAGAACACAGTGTCAAAAACACTTGAAGAAAAACCTGATGTGTGTGTGTGTGTGTGTGTGTGTGTTCCGGAGATGGCAGCTAATCTTCTCTGATGACTGCTGGGAACGACATGATCGTCACATAATCTAACGACAAGAACACACACACACACACACACCCTCGTCAGTAATTAGTAGTCTTGTGTTCTCTCCGCCAAGCTGTTACTGTGGGCTCTCAGCTGCCAATCACTGTGATTCCCTCTGTAACTCTGCAGGCCTGCAGCTACAAACAGACAGACAGAGATGAAGAGAGAGGAAGAAGAGAGGAGAGAGAAGTGGGAGTCAATTAAAGAGACTCCTCTGCTCGAGTAAAAACACAAAACAACTGAGTGAGCACAAAAGCATCAGAGATTTAATCAGAGCTCTTCCTCTCATCTGCAGTCGGAGTCCATCTGACCGAAACGCAAGAGTCCACCGAACACGCATCAAATAGCAGCTGCAGTCCTTGCTTTAGCGTTACATGCTCAGAAACACGCACTCGAATGCCTCTTGAGTGCACATCTACAATTTGTATTTATTGTTTGGTATGAAGCTTTGGCTGGATGATTCCTGTTCTGGGAGATGGACAGACATGAGAAATATATGAGACAACAGAAATATAGAAACATCCCTCCTGACCGTAGAACAGGTTCTATATTGTCATATGACCTCTTTGCAGCTCCAGCTCTCTGTTCTTTAGTCTTAATACAGACATGTGGTGCAGATTTTAAACTAGCCAGCAGTCTCTGTATTCTGTTCACTTCATATTAAACACACAGGGAGGTTTGTTAGTGCGCTAACGAGCCCAGACAATGTTTACATATTTAAAAACAAACAATTAAACAATTACAGTTAAAACTATTCCTGTAAACACACACTTTGATGCTAATATTGGTATCACTAAGCAATGAAATCATTAGAGATACATTCAGCCCGTTAGTCTCAAGGCCACAGCTCCTCATTAAGGAGCCAACACGCTCATGCAGTAATTAAATGTGAGGCCACACTGTCATTATGGCCTTGATGCTAACGAGCTAATATATACGCAAACACAATGCTGCTACACAGCATGTTGGTTCAACTGAGTGCCTCCTACCAGAATATAGATCAAAGAAGAAGAATGGTCCTCATAAGACTCCGGGTCCCCATGTCGCTGAAGCATTAAGAATATCAAGGACGCTGCTATACAGCATGTTGTTAGCGTAACCAAAACTGTGTAGCATCACTGCTTCCTACCAGAATATAGATGAATGAAGAAGAAAAGTCCTCATAAAACACGTCATCCCCACAAGGTTAGGGAGAAAAAGGTTGTTGTCCCTGAAATGTGATTTTACTCATTTATTTAAGCTTTATTAAAACAGGAAGTTTCTTGACATTTAAACACACCATTAACCCAACACAGTAAAACTGGACCTGACAGACATACAAATGGAAAACATTTAACTCATGAATACAGTGATCTACACATTCTTTACAGCTGTAAAGCCTTTGCAATCATTTGACAGATGTAAATATATCTTGTGTATTCTTTAAACCTCTTCCTCTGACCTCTGACCTGTTAAATGTCAGGGAGGCTGAGAGGAAGTGAAAGAACAGCTGCTGCAGGTAAAGGTGTGTGCTGCTGAGACGCTTTGAACACAGTCAGAGTCCTGATGCTCAGAAATGTCAGTGCACATGTAGCCGTGATGGATACATGCACACAATAGTTTGAAATTTAACACAATAGCAAAACTGATTTTATTTTTCAACTTGCATTAATGATATTTTCTGTCCTAGTTTTCATCAGAAACAGGTAGTGAACTTGACCTCTAACCAGACCCTGTGGTCACGTCACGTATTTCTGCTAACTGTGTCTGTTGGCAGGTACCGTGCACCTAGTGTACCGTGGGTCAGAGCTGTTTCTCTGACAGCTGCCTGCGACACTATGAGAGCTGAGAGTTAACCAGAACAGAGAAACAATGAGATGAAACTCACTATAAAGCTCAGTGAAGAAGAGGAGCTGCAAAGTCTCTGTAGGTCCATCAGCATGAGACACATTGAAATGATTATTATAAAAATATTGTACTGTAATGTAGACATCCCAGTTCTTCTTTGTATTTAAACATCTTCACATTTCCTGGTCACGAAACACTTTCACAACCACCTCTGTCTCCTGGAAATGACATTTATATTCTACTAAGTGAAAATAATGCTGCTGGATTCTTCTGACATAGTGAGAAAATGTTATGAATGAAATTTTAATGAAATGTGAACACACACAGGACTCCAAAAACCGACCTCTGACCTCTGACCTCTGACCTCAGATACACAAGTAACTTCATTAGAAAAACTGAAGAATATGTTTATTAGCGTAACATAATTGGGAAAAACTGTATTTTGAGAATACAGAGTTGACACAAAACTACAGAAACACATAAATATTAAATATTAATATGTATATCTCCAATTAATATAAACAAACACACAACTTGTGTCTGTGTAATTTTGACTGCTTCAGTACTTATAGTCTTAAATCTATTGAACTTTCTTCATGAAGCAGCACTCAAATGTCCCACTCAGGATCTTTAAACGTGCAGGTGGACCATCAGGACGTATCCTCTGGAGATCACGAACATCTCCGAACTGCCATAGTTACTTAAACCTGAATTAATCAATCAGGTTAACGTCTTTGACTGCAGCAGCGAGCCGTCACTGCACAGCGATCCAATCGCCACCGAAATACAGTCAATCATCATCAGCGTCAGATGGTCATCATCATAACTGTTATTACAGATCGTTGAGATGCTGAGTCGGTAGAACGCAGCAACCGAGTTTAATGTTATTTAAATGTATGTGTGTGTGCGGCAGATCTGCATACACTGCTGCTAATTAGCTCTGTCAATCATCCTGCAGTGTGTGTGTGTGTGAACATATTGCAGTCCATTATATTCATGGTTGACCCTCCTTCATTTCTTCAGGTCAGGCTATGATTGGTCTGTTTCCAGCTGTCAATCAAACAGCTTCAGCACTTTATAGACGTCAAACGTTTCCCTCTGAGTCCACCTGTCAATTAAATATTTTATCTTTGAGCTTTTTGGGCTCATAGTGATGAACATACTCTTTTCTAGCTTTATGGTGAGTTCTTGGACTCAGATTCACCAGCTGGTCACAAACACGACTCCACATGATGATGATGATGATGATGATGATGATGCTGCGTAACTGCTGGATGAATCCATGACGAGCATCTTTCTCTCTCATTAAAATACTTCGTAACGGGGTTGAAAGATGCTGACAAACATGTTTTAGTTTGGAGAACTTGTTACAGCTGAAGGTCACAGGTTCAGTCTCTAAAACAGCAGACGTGCCCCGAAGCAAGGCAGCAGTCCAGCTGTCCACTGACACACACACACACACACACACACACACACACACACACACACACACACACACACACACACACACACACACACACACACAATCTCCTCACTAATTAAGATTAATTACCTGCTCATTTTTATTAATTTACATTCAGCTTCCTGAGGAGAGAGATGATGGGTGAAGGACGAGAGAAAGAGAGAGACAACGAGAGAAAACTGTTAAATAATTAAAGTAGAAAGTTTTCAACTTCACAAGAGGCGAAAAATACAAGAAAAGAAGAAGATGGTTTCTCTCTGATTGTCTCCCAACAGAAAAACATACTCCATTACAAGTACATACAAGACTTGTGTACAGTACAAGTACACAAGTATTGTAAACTATTGCAGTAACAGTACATAAGTATTGTGATGTTGATGTAGTTAAAGTTGAAATGAAACCATGTGAGAAGTTTAGAGGTAAAAATCTAACAACTCATAGACATCTGAAATGTGACTAAAAGGTTGAAACCACTGGTTCGAATGAATGAAACATCATCTTTCTGATCACATCTGTTTGACTATTGATTATCTTCATATTTATTCTATTTTAATATTCGTTTGTGATCTGTGTTTTGATTTTGTAGACTTTACGTGCTGCTACCAAGAGGTTTTTAATCTCAGTGAATAAAGATGATTAAAACATTGTCAGTCAATGTTTTGCAGATATGTTCAGTAAAATTCCTCATTATGTTGATTAAATAACAATCCAAGCAGTTTACTTCAAATCATACTTGCTACTGTATATAAATATATATAAATATATATAAATATATATAAATATATATAAATATATATAAATATATATATTTTAGGGTTTGAAACACATTAAGAACAAACTTTTGATTCATGTTTTTGTAATTTAAAGTTTGTAGGAAACTGAACCTCTGTGGAGACAGTTGTGTGTCTTTGATTAGTTCACCTTCATATCTCAGGTCTCAGGTGAAACTATCCTCACTGCTGATTGGCTGACCTACTGCAGGTGATGACTAACTCTGTGCTTTTTTCTCTTTCATCAGTTGTTCTTGTTCTGCAGCCATGTTTAATTCAGCTTTCCATAATGGCAGCGTTAGTTATTATAAAAACATCCGCCTTAAAAACCACTTAGCGGGTTAAATATTAAGCAGGTTAGGTTAGCCTGGAACACTTCCTCCTTAAGTGGTTTCACTAAGTCAAATAATTTAAAGCTGCAGGGCTTCACACTGACTTCAGACCATTAAGCAGCTGATGGTGCTGAATCAGGAAGTTGAGTGTTTTACCAGAAAAATTGTGTTTGGACAAGATATTAACCAGAGAAATGGGTCCAATAATCATCCTGAATAAGTCAGAGAGAGAAATCTAGCGCACCTAAAGTATTAAGCAGCTGAGGTCACGATGTTAAACAGTCAGCTGACTCAGTAGTACTGCAGTACATGCTGCTTGTTGTTTTATGAACATTTTACGGTATTTAGTTTGCTTTGGTTTTTTTGTGTGTACTTGTTTCAAGTTGTAAAGTGTGTATATGTATTATTGTCTGTGAAGTTTATACTGTTGAGTTTTATGTACTTTAAAAGCTCATCAGGCATTGCAAACTAAAGGTAATGTAAGTCAATACAGTGGTATGAGACATAAGTTCATGCTATATACGTGTCCCTATACAAAGAAATAAAGCACTACTATGTACTGTGTACAAGTAAAAATGTTAATTATGCAGAAAACAATATTGATTACATACTTTACTATAATTAAACTTTCTAACGTACAGTATGCATCATATGTAATATGTTTATTACAGGTTTAATGTTGTAGTCTCTTGTACATACCTGTTTTTATACTTTCTGTAAATTAGTAATTTTTTTCTGTAAATTTTTCTGTAAAT
>CM072881.1:19152500-19165000 GCA_036937835.1 Pampus argenteus
ATTTGTCTTCCACTTCCTGTCTTTCTGTCTCTCTCTCCTCTTCAGTTTGTCTCAAACTTTTCTTTTTGTTCTTTCTCTCCTCATCTGTCTTCATCTCTCTCTCTCTCTCTCTCTCTCTCTCGTGCGTCTCCATCACTCTATATTAGCTCTCTCTCTCCTCTATTACCTCCCTCTCTCGTCCATTAGTAACACCTGAATCCTTCTATTAGATTGAGGAAGTTGGCCTCATAAATTCGCCGGCGTTCCTCCGCCGCTGAGCGGCTCAGTGTTTTTGATAATGAAAGGATCTGGGCTTAAATTCACATTACCTTTGTAATGTACTTCATGCTTGATCATATCAGGCTCTTTGATTTTATTAACGTCTCTGAATGGATTTGCACCTCTCTCCCCGTCCATCTCCGTCTGTCTGCCCCCAAACGACGTTTCCTCCAACGAGGGTTTTGTCCTCCGAGGCGACGGTGAAGGTCGAGGTCCGAGGCGCCGGACGCCCTGAGGAGTGCATTATGGGAAACTTTTCTAAGAGGATTTAAGTCGTGTAAAAAACAAAATGAAGCACAAATCAAAACATGTAGTTGTCTCTCTTTGTTCCCAACGTCGGTGTTAATTTCACACACAACAATCGGCAGGACTCAAAGATGTGTTTAGGATCAGCATCAATAAATCAGACAAAAAAATATCCATGCATCACCTGTCGAGCAAACTAAAGGTCAAAACTAGATTTTTGTTAGAAACATTTCATGCTTCTCTTCTCTACTCTAAACCAGGCTGGGATGGTCCTCCTTAACATAAATAAAAACAGATCACGTTAACATTAGCTGACTTGGGTTCAAATACTCAGAAGCCGTTTGTTTGTCTACAGTCTTTTAGCCTCAACTATTTACGGCAGAAGCAGATATTTTCTAACACAGTTGTTCATTGTTTATCATGATAATTGAACAGGTAAGTCACTGAGAGACTTTCACAGGTGTGTTTCCTTTGTGTTGGACGCGAGTGTACATACAAAACAAACTCAAACATCCAATCAAAGACTCAATTACAGTATTTTCTTTGTTTTTAACCTTGAATCCGTCGTTCTCATATTCAGAATATACATTATCACTGGAATATATTTGTCTCTGTGTTATGCAGGATGTTTTTATGACACTGGTAGGATGTTTTCACATCACATTGTTTTCTTTTCTTGCAGGTTTTCCTGTAATTTTACTTCAAAAAGAGAACATAAAACATCAAAATCTTTCTAAAAAGCTGCTGCAGAATCAAACATTTTGGCCTCAATAATCACAGAAACACGGAGATTTATGCTGAGCCAGCAGGAGATGAAACATGTGACTGTTCCTTTAAGTTAAATATCTTTGTCTTTACTGCAGGTTGATGCTGATTCTTGACTCACCTGAGTAAAGTGTGTGAGTTCTTCCTCCACCTTTGCTCTTTACAGACATATCTCTGCATGTATGTGTGTGTGTGTGTGTGTGTAATATTAATAGACTTTATGGAGCTTGTATCATGAAAATTGATTAGTCGTACAGAAAAGAAGGTTAATCGAGATCTTAAATAAGAACTATAACTCTCCGCGTCTCCCTCTCCTGGCAGGGTGGAAGGTGTCACCCTCGGGTGCTTTATGGCGCCGCCGGCCTTAACGACGTCTAACAAAATGTCAGCAGCTGACCAATGAGGCGCCGGCAACTCAGAGAGAGAGATTTAGTTGAATGAGAAATCTTTAAGAGTCGTTTTAGAGAGAGAGATAAAAGAGAGGAGCGGGAGGGGGAGGGGTGGAGGGGGAGGGGAGGTTTAAATCAGCAGAAGTAATTTTCTGCTGAGACGGCAGTTTCTCCATCAGTCAGATGAGTGGAAGATAAAGACACAGAGAGAGTTTCACATGAAACCCACAGACATCCATCTTTGTTTGTGTTGAAGTGCCGTTGAGCAAACAGCTGCGACCTGTGGATGAAGGATGAAGGTGTAAGTACTGCGTCAACAATTATACTGAAATCTACACAATATATAATACTTTACAATAGGAATATAATTCAATTTCAGTCAGTTTAATAACATAAATAACTTTAAACAATATGTGAATATACATATACTGGAAAATATATGTACCGATATAAAAATGTGTGTGACTACTACAGTCACAGTAATAAAATAAAAAATACAGCATCATTACTGCATCAATACAATTACATTAAATACAAACAGGTTAATGTATATATAGAATTGACTATATACTGTACAGATATACGTACTGTGTACTAAATCTCTGTGTACTGTGTACTAATACTGCTCCAATATACAACACACTTTTACCATTTTGAAAACTCCAGTTCAGGTGTCGATGCTACAGTCGCTCTGGGTGTATAAAGTCACATGTTCACCATCACAACTGCTCTCCATCATCTCCATCATGATGTATTCAACGGAGTCACTGTTGATTCATTTAACTGCTGATCTCTCTCTCTCTCTCTCTCTCACACACACACACACACACACAGTTTCCATCCATCACCAGTGTGTGTGTTCGCAGCAGCAGTGTGTCAAACATCAGCTCTAATTGTTCATTGATCAGTTTGGTTATTAAACGTTGAAACTTTCCCTCTTTAAATGCTAATGTTCATCTTTCTCTCTCTCTCTTTCTTCCTTTCTGTGTGTGTTTGTGTGTGTGTGTGTGTGTGTGTGTGTGTGTGTGTGTGTGTGTGTGTGTGTGTGTTTGTACAATTATTTTCCAGGCGGTGAGTAAATCAATCAATAATTCCCTCGTCGCCGCAGCAGCAGAAAGCCAATCAGGAGAAAACAGAGAATCATATTTATGAAGCAACAAACTGCTCACACAGCAAAACATATTGTGTTTGTGTGTGTGTGTGTGTGTGTGTGTGTGTGTGTGTGTGTGGTGACAGATGTCAATAACTTCAGTGTTTTTACATAGAAAGCAAACAGAAACTTAATTATCGCTGCAAGCTCCAGATCACAAGTGTTCATTTGAGCAGAAAAACACTGAATTCATCAATTAAACAGACGAGTCAGAGATGTTTATATATGTGTATGTATTATATATATGACTTATAACTATATACTATAACATACATAACTTAGTATAAACATCAAAGTCAATGAATAATAAAACAACAAAACAACTTTTTCTCATGACTTGAATCTTATTTTCTTATTGCCAAAACGTGAATGCAATTAAATATTAATTAAATAAATATATATAAATAAATATCTTAAGATTAAAAAATATAAATATAAACTCAAAACCAACAAAAACAACAAGACTTCAAGTCTATTTTAAGTCCAGGGTCAACACACACACACACACACACACACACAGCGTCACAGCCCGCTGAGCAAACATGAACAACAAACTACAGAAGAAGAAAACATGTATTGACGAGAGGTGATCGATCAAGACTTCGCTCTCATTCTCCGTCCAGACCCCTTGTTGTCACGGCAAGTGTGTGTCAGCGTCAACACACCCTCTGAGTGACATGTACCTCACATCGCCACAGCAACCTGGCCCCTCTCGAGCACTGACTCAGAGGTGATGTCATCACGTCAGTCTTCAGTCTGTAGTTTGTCAATATTTCACTGAAGCTGTGAACCAATAAGGGTCCTTTTTAAAGACGACTGGGTGATCAGCTTTTCCTCCGTTTTGTTTAAAGTTACTTCACATAGGCCAGTGTGGAAGTAAACACAAAGACTTTAGTGTAAGTGAAGCCGTTATTTATGTCTCCGCTACATTAAACCAAATGAAGGAGAAGCTGATCGCCACATGCATTCAGCTGAACCGGATTGAAGATGCCGTCAGTTCATTGATACGAAGCTGCTGAGTGCCGCATGAAGCCAAAAAATCCATAATGTTTCCTTCTCCTCACGCTTCTGCACTTTTGTGCCCAATGAGCATGCTCAGTAGTCCTTCCTGACTCCATGTTGGCTCCTTGTTCACTTGAGTCCAGATAAAATGGTTTAATCTCTTATTTTACTCTGAAGTTATCAGACCGAATGGATCAAAGTCATTTCACAAGTTGTGATCCTCAGAAACATTTGATCCTTTTACAAAGTTTGTGTGTGGGGAGAAATGCTTTCTGGATCACGTGACGAACAGGAAGTGGTAATTACACAGTTTGATGTGTCAAACTGGCTCTGCCTCTACGTGTATTTACACACATACTGAATACTGTAAGAACAGAACAACATAAAGAAAACTCGTCTCTGGATGTCTGAGTGAGAAGATGTGGACCAACAAGGATAACATGGAGCGGTTCGTTCGGTGTAAACTGCGGCTCAGATTCAGGTGAAAACACACTGATTTAATTACTGATTAATCGCTGCAGGGAGCAAAAATATGATTCAATTTCACCTTTTATTTTCCACCTGCACAGAGACTGAAACATTTCTCTTCTATTTAAAACAATAACTCGACTCTGCTGCAAACTGAACGTCTAAATGTTTCATCACATCAGCTGACTGAACTATTCCTGTGTAATTAGTTATTAGTTTCTTATTTTTCCTGAAGTCAAGAGGAGGTTGTCATTCTTCCTTTTAATGACAGACATTAATGATCCATTAATGATCCATTAATGATCCATCGTTGAACTCAGACAATAATTTACTCACCTGATGAATCACAGGTTCATTCATCCTCACAAGAAGCCAGATGTTAACATCAACGTGAAAGCACATCACAGCATTAAATCTGCCCTTTAGCTGCTGTTTCTGTTATTTTGTCCACCCGGGCTGAGCACAGCCGGCTGTTTTGCAGGCTGTGTGTGTTTCTGCAGCAGATTGTTGCAGTAGCAGTGTGAGGTGTGTGATAAGACTCTGCTTGTTAATTAGCAGCAGGAAGCTTTCTGGCAGAGACAAAAGACACTAATAACTGCTTTGTTCCTGGCAGATTGCTTCTTTCTCTATTAAAGAACGTCAGCGGAGGAGAGTGGACTACTTCTCCTGTTTAACCTACTTAACAGCAGGCGAGCTAATGCGGAGAAAGTGGCTATCTGCAAGCCGGATTATTATTATTATGTTTTCAGTGGATTTAAAACAAAAAGCTGAAGTGACCTCCAGTCGCTGATACAGCACAGAAATGAACCCTGCGGGCTCCTCTAGTCAGACCACCCTGAGCTGTTGGGTTTCAACAGAGTCAACTCAAAGTGAATAACAGACGTCTGACAGCCAGATGAAGCCACAAGATGCAAACAAAAGTTAGTTAAGTGACAGATTTTCAGGAGGTGCTGAGGGAAAACAAAATGCTGGTTATGGATTTTCTTTGCTTTGATATCTGCAGAGCAAAGATGAGACATTCAAGACATACATTCAAGGTGTGTTTCATCTATTCTACTAGAGATAATGACCCGGAGATCATGAAACTTTGCTGAAACAGAACCAGATGAATGAAATAAATTATAAAACCAGGAAATGAAATAACTTTGGTCCTGAGATCTCTGCAGAGTGGTGAGCACGCTCCTCTGAGCTGCCGACATCTGGCCAATCAGCTCTCTGCTGACAGCTCTGCATCATCTACAAACACAGCATTGTCACTTCCTATTAACTCACACACATCCTGTTTGTGTCCTTGACTGCTGGAAGACAGAAGCAGGTCATTTCATTTAAATCATGGAGAATATTCTCACCGCTTGAGATTCATGCAAATTAATAGAATAAAAGGGAAGAAATCACTTGTACTTGTAAATATACACAGTATTTGTGATCAAGCTCAAAACTGAGCTCAGGGGCATTTTGTTTCCACTGATCGTCCTTCAGATGTTTCTACAGCTTCATTTTGGGTACACCTGTGGTAAATTCACACACACACCTGTCTATATAGGGTCTATATAAGGTTAACAGTGCATGTCAGACCATAAAACAAGCATGAAGTGAAAGAAGTTGTCTGTAGACCTCTGAGACAGGATTGTCTGGAGGTACAGGAACATTTCTGCTGCTTTAAAGGCTCCAGTGTCTGTACAAATTAGTGTAGATACTGTTATATGTAGTACGCACTGCTCCATCTCTCATTGGTCATTGTATCTCATAGATACAGCTGAGTATCATCAGCATAGTAGAGCACATGGAGCACTGCTTCAAAGCAAGCAGCTCATTAACCAAGAAAAACACAGTGAGATGTTTGAAAAGAAGCAGCAGTGTAGCAGGCAGCATGTGAGGATGAATCTGGAGCTCACAGGACGAATTCAGCTTCTGTTTTCCATCGGCCATGTTCGCTGTCATGCAGCTGAAGTCATGTTGTCACTTTAAAGGAGCCATATTCTTCTACTTCTACTGCGTTTGTGTTTATATCCAGCTCTGCTGTCAGATGTTAAACGTGGTCAAAGTTCAGAAACCTGAGTTGAATGTATGTAGAAATGCTGCCTGCAAGTCAAAAGTCAGCTTCAATCTGCTCTGAATGCTGAAGTAATTTCTAGTAATGTGTTGGCTTGTCACACCATAACCTCGGTTGCTAGGTTGTTGCTAAGGTGGTTGCTAAGGTGTTTCCAAGTGTTGTCACGTTGTTTACTCTCATATGTTAGATGTGATTCAGCTCCAACATGTACAGATGGATGTGAGAAGTTGATATTTAGAGTAAAGAAGGAGAAACAGAAGTGAAATCCTGCTACTGTAGTTTGTTTACGGAGGAAGCTTCCTGAAGCTGACCAATCAGAACAGAGCAGGTTCATCAGGAGGCGGGCCTTAAAGAGACAGGAGCTAAAACGTCCTGTTTCAGACAGAGGCTGAACTGAGGGGCTGCAGAAAGGACCAGGATGAGATCAATAAGGAGGTTTTAACTGGAAACCATGCAGAGATATTCCAGTGGAGACAGAATAGAAATACAGAGCTGGACACGAATATCTTTTCAGCAGTTACAATTTAGATGTGATGGATCTGAAGGCCTGTAGAGGAGCAGCGGTAACACCAAATCTGTCTGCTGTGTTTAGATGACATGCGTTGATGTCAGTGTGTGTTTCAGTGGATGGACATATGGGGTGGGACTCGAACTCTCAGCGCTACAGATAACTGACACACACAAACACACACACATCCATTAGGGCAGGCAAGGACAGAGCGGAGGATCAGAGAAAGACTCCTCTCTCTCTCTTTTCACCTCCCCCCTCCTTTCTCTTCTTTTATTCCACTCATTTTTACATTTACATCTCCTCTCTCCCGGCTTCCTCTCTCTCTCTCTCTCCTGGGATAGACGGCAGATTGCTTTTCTCACCCTGCTGCTCTAAATGTCATTTTACTGAGAGCAAGAAGACAGACGAGAGAGAGACAGAGAGAGGAGAGGAAGGACTGAGGAAGAGGAGGAGAAACAGAAACAGTCTGTAGGAACTGTACATCAGCTTCACACGAAGCCCATTTAACACTAATATTCAACACAAGTTGATTAAAATCACTTTAGATTTTCAGATTACTGTCAAATCTTTGTGTTTTTAAGTTTTATCTTTTACCTTTAAAACCTTTAAAATCCATCATTTCATCCATAAACTTAACAAACTGCAGATGTGAGTGAAATATCATGAAGTTATTGAATTGTTGTTTGAGCAGAATTGTTTTGTTATTAATTCTGCAACTTATGAAGGTAAAAATATTCAGCTTTACAGATAAAAACTGGAACAATTGTTTTAATTTGATAACTTCGTCTCAAAACCCTGTAAATATGTATTTACTCACGTTTTCAGTCGTGTAAACATTATTTAGGATTTTTCTGCTTATTTAATAGTAAAAGTTGTTGAAGTTGCTTCTTTATTTTTCTCATGTTTATCAGTATAAACGCTCTCGATCTGGTTTCTATGATCTCATGGTGTCCGTAGAAAAAGCAGCTTGAACATTGTTGCACAATAATATACAATAATTTAAAATTGATATTAAAGTATTTTTTACAGTATGTAACTTTGATCTCCATTTTGTTATCAATCTATGTTTGTTACTACTTGAGATTATTTATTGTGAAATACTTCACAAGGTTAAAAATGAATAACCAGAATTTAGTGCAGCTTTTAATCAGCAGCCAATCAGAGAGCTTGTTTCATCTTAAGGCTGATTAAGAAAGTCAGAAAAAAACAAACCAGAAAAAAAGCAGATTTATTGAAT
This sequence comes from Pampus argenteus, assembly GCA_036937835.1. Classification (NCBI taxonomy): domain Eukaryota; kingdom Metazoa; phylum Chordata; class Actinopteri; order Scombriformes; family Stromateidae; genus Pampus; species Pampus argenteus. Next base: position 19,160,580 of record CM072881.1, read on the forward strand.
AAAGTTTTATTATTATTATTCTGTTCTGTGTTGTTTCTGTGCTAAAAAAACACTTTATTACTACATTATTTTTCCTGCTTACATTATCTTAATAGAAGACTGTTTTATTTTATTGTTTCATGAACTTAAAACGTTATGATGAAGACATTATGATTATTATTATCATCTTAATATAGCTTGTGGATGTGTGGACGTGTATCTGACTGTGATGCTGTTCTGCTCCTGAACACCAGGGGGAGCTCTGGACCTACTCTGCTTCACACACACACACACACACACACACACGCAGCTCTCACACACACACACACACACACACACACACACACACACACACACACACACACACACACACACACACACACGCAGCTCTCACACTTTAGAGGGAAAAAAAGTCTTCCTCCATTTCTTCTTCTCTCACATCTCCACTCAGTTACAGTCACCCCCCTCACTGCCCCCCCTCCTCACTACCCCCCCCCCCCCCTCACTACCACCCCCCCCCACTGCCCCCCCCCCCCCCCCTCCTCAGAGACTCAGTACATTCAGACAGCAGCAGTCTCTTTGTTTGCAGTTTGCTGAGGTTTGTAACAGGAACATATCTCCACACACACACTGACCATATTAGCATTATTATATTTATCATATATTATTATTATAATTATATCACTAATATTTAGTACTACTTTTATTAACAATCGGTAAAATCCGTTCAATCAGAAACCTGCAAATGTCACAGACTGTAAAAACTGTGTCTGCAGTGTGATAATTATTAAAGTAAATATTACCAGACAAGAACTTCACATGCAAATAAACACAAATTCACATCAGAGATGAATAAAAAAAGTGAATTAAAAAAATCAAATGACAACATAAAAGGTAATTTAGTGTTTTTATTTCATTGATTTTGTTTAATGTTCATGTATCTCTTTGACTGAAATACATTATTATCATTATTAACACTTTGTGTAAAATGCACTGTTAATAATATTCACATGTTTATAATCAACATGAGATAAACGTTATTAAAAATTTAAAAAATGTTTTTATTGACATGTATATATATATATATATATATATATATATATAAACGAAGTGATATTTAATTATCTGCTTTATCTGAAGTCAGAGAGTAAAACAACAACTTCCGGATTTTATTCATTAATATTTAACAACAGTTTTATACTTATTTTGTTCTCTTTAAATATCAGTATAAATACAGTATATGCTAGTATATTATTAAGCATATGATAGTAATAATATCAGATGTAAAGGAAATGTTCATATGAACAAGAAACTTAAAAGTCTTTATTTTGCAGGTTTCTATTTTCCCAGAAAGCAGCTGATATGTGATAATAAACTAAAGAATCATGTAGTTCAGTTCAGGATGAAAATTACAGAAGAAAGAGTTTAAAATTACAATTATTACATTATGAGTGTACAATATGTGTGTGTTGATTGTTCTGTACATGTGACATCATTGCACGTCTGTCCGTCCTGGGAGAGGGATCCCTCCTCTGTGGCTCTTCCTGAGGTTTCTTCCACCTTTTTCCCTGTTAAAAGGTTTTTTGGTGGGCAAGTTTTTCCTCACTAATCGAGGGTCTAAGGACAGAGGGTGTCACTCCCTGTACAGATTGTAAAGCCCTCTGAGACAAATGGATTTTGTGATTTTGGGCTATATAAATAAAATTTGATTTGATTTGATTTGATTTAACTGCTAAATGTTTTTATTTCTTCGTGGTAAATCCTACATTATGTCCCTTGTGCATTAACCTTCAATAACTTTGTCTTTATTTTGTCTGTGATTAAACAGATTTATATTTAGATGATGCTTCCTGCTTCCTGTTCATCTGGTTACATTCAGCAGCTCAGGATCAACCAGCAGGTACCTTAAAACCGACGCTGACTCTCAGGATCAGGATTGCTCCACTTCATTTTGACTTTGGGAACGTTTATTTCCTGATTCTAAACGTATGAGTGAAGCAGCGTCTTGATCACAGATGAAAGTTGATTCTTCTTCAGTCTTATTTTGCTGCAGCTAATTATAATTTTCATTATCAATTCAATATTCTGCTGAATATTCTCTTGTGTGATCAACTGACCAGTTTTAATATGGTAACGATTAATCAATTATCAGAATAACTGCTGTCAATCAGTTAGCTGATGACGTAACTCTGCAGCAGTTTGTTGTTGGATCTGATGAAAAGTTTAGTTTGTAGATTATGAACTTTATTAACACATTAACGCTGCTGTTACAGTTTGTGACTGAAAGATGTTCAACTGTAACATTTCATGTTTCTAATGTGTGTGTGTGTGTGTGTGTGTTTGTTTGTGTGTGTGTTTACGTGTGTTTGCGTGTGTGTGTGTGTGTTTGTCTTTGTGTGTGTGTGTGTGTGTGCGTGCCTGTGCCTGTGTGTGTGTGCGTGCGTGTGTGTGTGTGTGTGTGTGTGTGTGTTTGTCACTGTGGGTGATAATTGGTTAAAACACACACACCCTCTCTCCAGCTGGTTAAATTAGCACGTCTCAGCAACTGTTTCCTGTTGCTGGGTGTCCACAATGATGACGATGAAGTTGATGTGTTGTTACCATGGTAACTGCTGAAGCAGAACAGCCAAAAGACATCATCCAGATGTTTCTTCGTCTTATTATCGTCGTCTTCTTTGTATTTATGTTTTTTCTGCTCATGTCTCCTTCACATTGATTGTTTTTGTCTTCATGTTCTACTTTGTCCTCATCTTTTCTCACCTTTGTCTTTGTTCTTGTTCTTTGTTTTCATCTTCCTCTTCGTCCTTGTCTTCCTCATTGTCTTTTTCATCTTCTTGCTTCGTCCATGTCTTCTTACCTTGTTTGTCTTTGTATTCTCATCCTGTATTCTCATGTATTATACATGTTGTCATTTTGTCTTTGTTTTCATCCTTTTCGTCACATCGGTGTCTTCTTCACTTTGTCCATCTTTGTCCTTGTCTTCATATCTTTTTCTTTTTGTCTCCTTGTTTGTATTTGTTGTCATTTTTGTCTCCATCTCTGCATATCCAGCAGCAGCAGCTGAGTGTCAACATGGTGTTTAATAATTAGATCTTCATCAGTGTGAAGATGAAGTGTTTCTGTCAGTGTGTTTTACACTAATAACTCTAATGCATTCAGTTGCTGCTTCCCACTTCTCAGCCAATCACTGAGCCCTTCAGGGGGTCAGCAAAAGCCAATCACAGAGCACCTGGAGAGTGGCGGAGGTCAACAAGTCGTTTGGCAGCTCTGATGAGTCGTGTGATCATGTGATCATCTCAGATACAATTTCTTCTCTTCAACTTTGAACTAAAAATGAGCGACAAAAGTCAAAACAGTCTGATTCACTTTTTACTATTTGTTGATAAATATTCTGTAAACAATGCAGGTGTCATCATGTGACCTCAGTAAATAATATTTATGTGAGTGAACCTTGTCCTCAGAGTTCACAATCGCTTTCTTCACATTGACCTTTGTGTAGTTTTATTTCATATATGTGTTATATATGTTAGATGTTCATATAACATTTATAACACATAAGAACTGTGCAACATATTTAGTGCATATATGTTGGCTGACAAAAGAAATCAGTTTAAGAATGTGAACAGTGTGTGTGATGTGTGTATGTGTATGTGTGTGTGAGTGTGTGCAGTCATATATCTGAGCTAATGGGAGCCCTCTGACATAAATTCACCTCTAACAGACGTTTTAATGCAGTGAGGCAGCAGCTGCAATATGAAGCTGTAATAGACTGAGCACACACACACACACACACAGACACACTCACACACACACACACACACTCACACACACATTGTAAATCATGACTGAATGGTGGGGAACGGTGGTGATGATGATGATGATGGAAACGCTCAGAAACAGAAGGTTCTCTGTATGTGTCTGGCTCCTCAGCAGCTTCCTGCTCTCTGATTGGTTGCTTGGTTCACTGTTCACTGGTTCTCACAGACGTTTTGACTTAATACACCGTTTATGTTTCCTGAGTGACGGCAGAGTCACCGCATTTCACCACGTCAGGATCAACTTGTTGGGAGACAATGAACTATAAATACTGTTACTGCTCTGATTGACTGATCACTTTATACATCAGAGCACTGCAAGTCATCTGTAGATGAACGGAGAAACTAATAAACTAATTCCTGCTCTCGAGTCATTAACTCAAATAAATAAGTGCTGCTCTATATTTACTAATTTGTGCTCTACATTTAATAATTTGTACTGTTGATTTAGTGATTTGTCATCTACATTTATTTTGATTTAACAGAATAATTGTAATTTAATTAAACTCAACAACACCATGTGAATATCTAAACATATGTCCTTCCACAGTGTGAGCCATCAGTGTGTGATGTGTTGAACCTACAGAGACTGCAGCTCCTCGTCTTTATGGAGCTTTATGGTGACTT
>CM072881.1:19172500-19212500 GCA_036937835.1 Pampus argenteus
CAGGTTAGTACATGCAGGTTAATACATGTTGGTTTATACATGTTGATACTTGTTTCCTTTTTCTTCCTCCTCTCCTCTTCGTCTTCATCCTCTTCTCCTCCTCTTCTTCCTCTTTCTCTTTTCGTTCTCTTCTCCTCTCCTCCTTTTATTCCTCCTCTTTGCCTTTCTTCTCCTCCTTCTCCTATACCTACTTTCTTCTTCTCCTCTCTCCTGTTGTCATTATACTCCTCTTTTGTTTCATTTTCTCTCATTTCCTCCTCTCCTCTCTTCCTGATCCTCCTTGTCTCACCTCCTGACACATGATTACACTGTTATGGATGGTGTTGCTATAGCAATAATTAACACTAATCACTTGAGGATTGCCGTCACTACGGCAACAACAGAATGGGATGGGATGGAGGTGGGTGTGTTTAATATTCAGAGAATTAGAGCTGCAGGAAATTAGGATGATGAAAAGTAATGAGTGGAGGAAGGGAGAGGTGGATGAGAGGAAGAGGAGGAGGAGAGGAAAAGGAGGAGAGGAATGAGGTGAAGGAGAAGGAAGAGAAGAGGAGGAGAAGGAAGAAAGGAGAGGAAGAGGAGCAGGTAGAGGAAGAGAGAATAAAAGATCACTATTTGTATGATTTTTATCTTCATTTTAAAGTGACTAAAGAAATCAGGATTCCTTTCAGTCCATAAATGTCTTTTTTCTGTCTCTGAAATATAAACACAAAATGAACACAAAGAACTCCATGAGATGAAAATCGGAAACTTGCAACCAGATTCAAGATGTTTATCGTCTGTGACACTGCTGAAGCTTCATTTTACAAACATATGTAACACTAATATTTTTCTAATGTAATTCAACTCATCACAAACAAACTAAACTTTGGAACAATTTACAGAAGTTTCAAGCAGACATTACATTCGTATTGTTAATATTATTATTATTGTTAATATTATTATGTTTGATGTTGATCCAACACTACAATCCTCCTTGATAGAAGCAGCGAGTTAGTCGTGTTTTCAGAGAGTTAGTTGTGTTTTCAGAGGTTTAGTCATGTTTTCAGAGAGTTAGTCATGTTTTCAGAGAGTTAGTCGTGTTTTCAGAGAGTTAGTCATGTTTTCAGAGGTTTAGTCGTGTTTTCAGAGTTAGTCGTGTTTTCAGAGAGTTAGTCGTGTTTTCAGAGGTTTAGTCGTGTTTTCAGAGAGTTAGTCATGTTTTCAGAGGTTTAGTCGTGTTTTCAGAGAGTTAGTCATGTTTTCAGAGAGTTAGTCGTGTTTTCAGAGAGTTAGTCATGTTTTCAGAGGTTTAGTCGTGTTTTCAGAGTTAGTCGTGTTTTCAGAGAGTTAGTCGTGTTTTCAGAGGTTTAGTCGTGTTTTCAGAGAGTTAGTCATGTTTTCAGAGGTTTAGTCGTGTTTTCAGAGAGTTAGTCATGTTTTCAGAGGTTTAGTCGTGTTTTCAGAGAGTTAGTCATGTTTTCAGAGAGTTAGTCGTGTTTTCAGAGAGTTAGTCGTGTTTTCAGAGGTTTAGTCGTGTTTTCAGAGAGTTAGTCATGTTTTCAGAGTTAGTCATGTTTTCAGAGGTTTAGTCGTGTTTTCAGAGTTAGTCGTGTTTTCAGAGTTAGTCGTGTTTTCAGAGAGTTAGTCATGTTTTCAGAGGTTTAGTCGTGTTTTCAGAGTTAGTCATGTTTTCAGAGGTTTAGTCGTGTTTTCAGAGGTTTAGTCATGTTTTCAGCGGGTTAATCGTGTTTTCAGAGAATTAGTCATGTTTTCAGAGAGTTAGTCGTGTTTTCAGAGAGTTAGTCATGTTTTCAGAGGTTTAGTCGTGTTTTCAGAGTTAGTCATGTTTTTAGAGGTTTAGTCGTGTTTTCAGAGAGTTAGTCATGTTTTCAGAGAGTTAGTCGTGTTTTCAGAGAGTGAGTCATGTTTTCAGAGAGTTAGTCGTGTTTTCAGAGAGTTAGTCATGTTTTCAGAGAGTTAGTCATGTTTTCAGAGGTTTAGTCGTGTTTTCAGCGGGTTAATCGTGTTTTCAGAGAGTTAGTCATGTTTTCAGAGAGTTAGTCGTGTTTTCAGAGGTTTAGTCGTGTTTTCAGCGGGTTAATCGTGTTTTCAGAGAGTTAGTCATGTTTTCAGAGAGTTAGTCGTGTTTTCAGAGAGTTAGTCATGTTTTCAGAGGTTTAGTCGTGTTTTCAGAGTTAGTCATGTTTTTAGAGGTTTAGTCGTGTTTTCAGAGAGTTAGTCATGTTTTCAGAGAGTTAGTCGTGTTTTCAGAGAGTGAGTCATGTTTTCAGAGAGTTAGTCGTGTTTTCAGAGAGTTAGTCATGTTTTCAGAGAGTTAGTCATGTTTTCAGAGGTTTAGTCGTGTTTTCAGCGGGTTAATCGTGTTTTCAGAGAGTTAGTCATGTTTTCAGAGAGTTAGTCGTGTTTTCAGAGGTTTAGTCGTGTTTTCAGCGGGTTAATCGTGTTTTCAGAGAGTTAGTCATGTTTTCAGAGAGTTAGTCGTGTTTTCAGAGAGTTAGTCATGTTTTCAGAGGTTTAGTCGTGTTTTCAGAGTTAGTCATGTTTTTAGAGGTTTAGTCGTGTTTTCAGAGAGTTAGTCATGTTTTCAGAGAGTTAGTCGTGTTTTCAGAGAGTTAGTCATGTTTTCAGCGGGTTAATCGTGTTTTCAGAGAGTTAGTCATGTTTTCAGAGAGTTAGTCGTGTTTTCAGAGGTTTAGTCGTGTTTTCAGCGGGTTAATAGTGTTTTCAGAGAGTTAGTCATGTTTTCAGAGAGTTAGTCGTGTTTTCAGAGAGTTAGTCATGTTTTCAGAGGTTTAGTCGTGTTTTCAGAGTTAGTCATGTTTTTAGAGGTTTAGTCGTGTTTTCAGAGAGTTAGTCATGTTTTCAGAGAGTTAGTCGTGTTTTCAGAGAGTTAGTCATGTTTTCAGAGGTTTAGTCGTGTTTTCAGAGTTAGTCATGTTTTTAGAGGTTTAGTCGTGTTTTCAGAGAGTTAGTCATGTTTCCAGAGAGTTAGTCGTGTTTTCAGAGAGTTAGTCATGTTTCCAGAGGTTTAGTCGTGTTTTCAGAGAGTTAGTCATGTTTTCAGAGAGTTAGTCGTGTTTTCAGAGAGTTAGTCATGTTTCCAGAGGTTTAGTCGTGTTTTCAGAGAGTTAGTCATGTTTCCAGAAGTTTAGTCGTGTTTTCAGAGAGTTAGTCATGTTTCCAGAGGTTAAGTCGTGTTTTCAGAGAGTTAGTCATGTTTTCAGTTAGTCATGTTTTCAGAGTTAGTCATATAAATGCGAAGGGTGGGTGGGTGTACAGTATGCGGTCAATGAAAATGTGTTTTGATTTGTTTTCTTCACAGAAAACGAACCAAAGCAAATTAATTTCAATTTGAAAATATAATTATTTTTGACTAATTATTTGACTAATTATGTTTTATGCTGTCACAAACTATTCAAACTCAAACTTTTTAACTTTTGTAGAAGAGGTAAGCACACATAATCAATTTACAATCTTACAGAACAAAATCAGAAAAAATCAAAAATCAAAAGTATCATAAAACTTTGTTTACTACAGATCTTATTTTCCGCAATAATCCAAAGATCCATAACAACTCATTTTTTACATACTAAACTTAAGTTCATCTGTAAAAGTTTCAGTAAAAGAGGTGAATACATGCAATTATATGAATGATATGTGATATATTAATGTGTGTGCCTGTGTGTGTGTGTGTGTGTGTGTGTGTGTGTGTGTGTCCATGGGAACACTGAGTTCAAATCAAACAGAGCAGCAACACTACAAACCATCAGAGAGGATTTATTATCTGGAAACAACAACAACACATCTGATTCTGTTAAAAAAGTGAAGATGAATTTTGTCACATACACTCACACACTCACACACATGCAAGTGCATGATAATTGAGTGGGCTGTAAGTGTCTCACACAAAAATAAGACGAGGTCAGGACCTCAAAGTCTCACGTTACAGCTCTGTTCCACCGCACACACACACATTTCAAATCTGGGTGTGTGTGTGATATTTTAATAGCAGTGAGTCCGGTGGTAATTGCAGTCAGATTCTGTCTGCAGTAGCAAAGAGAGCATATGCATAATACTGGAGTGTGTGTGTGTGTGTGTGTGTGTGTGTGTGTGTGTTGGCCTTTGACCTCCTCACCATTAACTGTTGATGCTGAAGCGGTTATTAAAGGAGCAGTGTTGATGATGTTGATGATGATGTTGCTGGTCAACACTATGTTGTTGTCTCTCATCCCTGAAGTGCTGCAGGAGTTTTTATCTAAGACTCAAGAAACTTTATTGTTCGTCACACAGTAACAGTAATTTGTCTTTGACTGTTTTTCCTCAAAGACAAATTTAGACAAACAGAACAACAACAAAGTAGAAACAGTAACAAGAGTTATGAATGCTGACAGTTATGAATATATATGTAGTGGAATTTATTTATTTTAAAAGACTAGATAAAAATATTCACAATATGATATGATGATGTTACTGCCAATAGAGGATCCAGATTAGAAAATGCTCCTGTGCATCATTCTGCAGTCACATGATCAAACCACAGATCTGCAATTGGTTGTTTTGTGTTCATCAATGTTATGAAAATCTGCATGTTTCTGTCTTATGACTCTATGAGCCAACTGAGTCTGTGCAGTGACTGCAACACGACGGACACCTCTTCAATCAAATCACTGTAATAAATACTGTGTGTGTGTGTGTGTGAGTGTGTGTGTGTGTGTGCGTGTGTGTGTGTGTGTGTGTGTGTGAGAGAGAGAGAGAGAGCACTGAGAGCTGTTGAAGGAAATAACTGCAGAGAAAAGAGTCGTCCATCTCTGAATACTGATGATATTCAACTCCCCTGATACACACACACACACACACACACATACACACACACACACATACACACACACTGTTAAAACACACATACTTACACACATTCACAGTCTCAGAGATGATTGGTATTCCTGTCAGGAGGGAGTGATAGTGAAGAAGACTGACAGTCATCCATTTACATGTCAGACTGTCTGTGTGTCTACCTGTCTGACTGTCAGGTAGCACTGTGTTCAAGACACACACACACACACAGGTGGACAGACAGACAGGTGGAGCGAGTATGAGGACGTTTTGATTGACAGTTGGATGTTTGGTCAGCTGTCAGGATCTGTGGTGGAGACGAGGTGATGAGGGCCAGATAATGGAAAGTGCTACACACATTGTAACACGCACACTGTAACACACACACACATACAAACTCACACACACATACAAACTCACACACACAGTAACTGTGTCACTTTTTCGTCTTTTTCAGCGACCAGCAACCAGCAGGAACTGAATTAATACGTAACCACAAGGGGGCGCAAGCCAGTGTGTTACCGTGCTGATCACAAGCCCAGATAAATACAGAGAGTTGTGTCAGGAAGGACATCCGACGTAAAACTTTGGCCAAATCAAACATGTGAATCAAATCTATGATTTCCATACCGGATCGGTCAGGGCCCCGGTTAACAATTGTTCACCTACAGTGTGCCGATAGAAATTGGACTATTGTTGGTCGAAGAAGGGAAGCCAAGAGTCTAGGACTGAGAGTAGGGACTTTGAATGTTGTAACGATGACAGGAGAACGTAGAGAGTTGGTTGACATGATGAGGAGGAAGGTAGACACACTGTGTGTCCAGGAGACGAGATGGAAAGGTAGCAAGGCTAGAAGCTGAAGAGGAAACAGAGATGATGAGGAGTCTCACAGAGGTACGCTACATCTTGAAATAGTACACACACACAGACTCACATACACACACATGTATTAATACACACACACACACACACACACACTGTTGAAGCCTTATTATCAGGGTTTGACTGCAGTGTTTCATTAAGAAGTTTCCCGTGGCAAAGATCACACACACACACACACACACACACTCACTCACACACTCTCACATTAACACACACACACACAGACACTCACGCACACACTCACACATTCTCACACACACACACAGACACACACACAGTCCCAGCAGAGACTGTTCAATAACAGAAACATACTAATTAATACTAAAACTGACACTTTCTGCCTCTCTCTCTGTTTATCTGTCCAGTGTCTCGGCGCTCGCTCGCCCTCGGCCTCCCTAATTGCCTCGATGGCTGACATCATTACATTGAAGTGTGTGTGTGTCTGTGTGTTTGTGTGTGTGGGATGTTGAAGTGAGTCCTCTCTTAATTAGCCTCTCCTCTCTTCCTCTCACCTCCTGCTGAGCGCTTTGATTAAACCAGTTTACATGTTAACACTGTGATCATATCTGACACACACACTTACACACACACGCACGCACACACACACGCACACACACTCACACACGCACACACACACACGCACGCACACACACACACACACACACACAGTCAGCGATTCATGTTAGATAATAAAATGAGAAAAGGGAGAAGAAAGAAAAAGAGACAATGTTTTGTATTTACAGCTTTGTTGCATCGATTCTTTGTACGATTTCTTCTAATCAATATAAGGAATTTAATATTTTATAGGAAATTAAATGTTTTTTATTGCTGTTTTTCTAGTTACGGGTAGAAAGTACACTGTATGAGTTTTACATACTTTACATGTTCTTTCGTCTACTTAATGCCATATTTCAGAGGGAAATACTGTCAAACAGCTGCTGTTATTAGTGAAGTTACAGATTAAGCGAATATTATTAATAATAATACAAATATCACAGTTATAGATGAGATGGCTTGACCAGAGCCAGACAGAGATGTTTCATCTCTTTGTTTCTATTTCAGCCAAGAAGCAAATTACTGTTAACATTTAATTTGAATTTTATTCGCATTCAATAATTCATTCAAGTCACAATTCATGTTTTTTAATATAAGAAATAAATGATAATTAGCAGCAGATGGATGCAAAATGCTTAATAATCTGTTTCTAACACTCTGAACATCTGAATGTGTTTCCATTTATTGTCTGTTTAACATGAGTGTGTGTGTGTGTGTATGTGTGTGTGTGTAGCATGCTGCTAACAGCTGTTAGCGTCTCAGATGAGCGTGTTAATGTTATTGTTTACATATGGCGCCTCTGTGTAAATAAATGGGTTGCTGCAACAGCCGGCTAATGAGGCTAATTAGCAGAACACTGTTGCACCCGTTAAGAGACGACAGCATGCACACACACACACACACACACACACACACACACACACATGCGTTAAACAGACAGTATTTTCAGTTATGATCCACAAACTCGACCAGTTGAATCATTTCTTCTTTAACTCTGTCAGGCCTGGTGAGCTCTCCAACGTATTCCTGCCCACCTGTTTCTGATCATGTTGATGCTTTCTGCCTGAAACTCCAGCTTGATTGTGTTTGTGGTTATGTTGTTGTCTTCAATATTGTCGCAGCCACTACAAATACAAACAAGTTAACACCTGTTGTTCCTTTAGTTAAAGCCTCTGGTACAGGTACAGATCTTTATCTGTACCTGTTATGGACATTTGCACCCACGCTGACATTTTGGTCTGACTTCAACTTTATTCATACATTTTTATTGGTGACACTTGTTCTTCTTTTAGAGACATTTTCCTCAAAAGGAAGATTATCGTACATTATTAATTTTAATACATATTTTACATAAATGTAAATTCAGTTATTAATTAATTTGAGTAATTTAGGTCGAGACCTCTGGCTCATTTGATGTACTTTGACTCTGAAAATGTTGCCTTTGTCTTCAGACTCTCAACTACAGTAAGACACAGATATATATATATATATATGTGTGTGTGTGTGTGTGTGTGTGTGTGTGTGTGTGTGTGTGTGTGTGTGTGTGAAGCAGAAAATAGAAGTGGAGGAAAAAAGTGAGCAGTGTGTGTGTGAGAGAGAGAAAAACTAAAAAAAGTGTGACTGAAGACCTTTTTCTCAGATCGGCTCAGTGAGCGCTAAGGCTAACAGGCGCTAATGAACTCTCTGCCTCACACACACACACACTCTCAGAAGGTGATGTTGGGGTTAAACAGTGTGTGTAGTTCAGGTGTGGAAACGTTCCTCTAAAAGATCAATTAACGTCAGATTAACGAGTTCTGAATATTATTGGTAGATTCATTAGCAAGACGATGGCGGTGATGATGAGCTGCTGTCAGATCGCCACTTCTTGTCTGTCTTCATGGCGTCTGAGACAACTGCTGGGTGTCTGCCTGCGATGTGATTTAAAGACACGTTTAATTGGGGAGAGTAATTAATTGGAGTTAACGAGGGGCTGACAGGTCACAGGTGAATTATATCTGTTATGTTCTGTAGCCACGTGTCTGCATCCAAAGACAAAGACGTTTTTTTCATCAATTAGTTACACTGATATCGAAGAAATAAAAAAAAAAAAAAAGAAATATATTTGGTGAAACCATTTATATGATTATATGTCAGCCATAACTGTAATATAGTTACAACAGAATAAAACAAGACTTTTCCTAAAAAGCAGGTTGTAAGATTAAATCAAAGCAAATTTGTAATATATAAATATTAATATTTATATAGCCCAAAATCACAAAATACATTTGTCTCAGAGGGCTTAACAATCTGTACAGGGAGTGACACCCTCTGTCCTTAGACCCTCGATTAGTGAGGAAAAAGTCTACTCTTAAAGGTGTTGATCGTGTCTGCCTCCCGAACACAGAGTGGTAGTTTATTCCACAGAAGAGGAGCTTGATAGCTGAAAGCTCTGGCTCCCAATCTACTTTTAGACACTATAGGAACCACAAGGAACCCACCATCCTGGGAGCGCAATGTTCTAGTGGGATGGTAAGGTACTATGAGCTCTTTTAAATATGATGGTGCCTGACAATGAAGAGCTTTGTAAGTTAGTAGAAGAATTTTAAATTCTATTCTAGATTTAACGGGTAGCCAGTGCAAGGAAGCCAAAATGGGAGAGATGTGATCTCTGATCTTGGTTCCTGTCAGAACACGTGCAGCAGCGTTCTGAATCAGCTGCAGTCCTCAAAAATAGTCTTATATGGTCATTAAAGGACAAATCCTGATCAAAGACAACTCTAAGATTCTTTATGGTGGAGCTGGAGGCCAGGGTGATCCCGTGGTGAGCAGAATATTTTTTATGTCCTTAATGCATGCTTGAAGTTTAGTTAAGTGATTGATTTCATCAGGCTTGATTGATAAATATAATTGGGTGTCGTCGGCATAACAGTGAAAGTTAATTGAATGATTCCTAATAATGTTCCCTAGAGGAAGCATATATAAACTGAATAGAAGTGGTCCTAATACAGAACCTTGTGGGACTCCATGAGAAACTTTGGTTTGTATGGAGGATTCATCATGAACATGAACAAACTGAGAACGGTCTAGGAAATATGACTTAAACCAGCCTAAGGCGGTTCCTTTGATGCCAATTTGTATTGTTGGACGAGGCTGTGTGTGTAGAGGTGTGTGCAGCCTGCTGATTGATCAGCTGATTCAATGAAGGCAGTCAATAGATGTATTGTGGGAACCAGATACAGTATCCAGATCTTATAGAACATCCATGATGTTTATATCACTTCAGAAGACATTACATTGACTTACATTCACTTCCTAAAGACTTCCTAAATTGATTGATTTACATTTTCACACACACAGAAAGAGAACAGTCCACCTGTCTGTCTGATAAATTGATCAGAATATTGATAAAATGATATTCCTGTGCTGCACGTGTGTGTATGTGTGTGTGTGTGTAACCATTACGACAGGCCGACTGTGATCGTTGTTGAGATACACTGTTGATACTTGGTGTGTGTGTGTGTGTGTGTGTGTGTGTGGCTGTATCCTCACACGACCTTCCCTCTGGCTCTCTTTCTCTCTCTCTCAGTTTCACACACACACACACACACACACACACACACTGTGTGTCCATTCATTGTTAATGAGACAGATGTAGCACTGTGTGTACAGACTGTACTGATAATACCACATTAGTTAGCAGTTAATGTTAATACAAAGAGAGCCAGATACTTACAGTATTCAGTACGCACAGTACTTAAAGAGTTATTGCAGTAGTAAGTACTGTGTGTAGAAACAGCCTGAAACAGATTTCTTATATTTTCCTTCATTAGTGTGATTGCAAAGTCACAGAGTAATTCATTTAAAAGAGACGAAGAAGAAAGTCACCCAGGTTACCACTGAGTAACGGTACTGTATACTGACCATAGGAGGGTACTACTGTGTTTTATTCATTTAATTAAATGTATTATTAAATGTATAATGTATTAAATGTACTTGAGCTTTTGAGCTTTTTTTTTTTTAGAAATTGTACTTCTAATTATTTTGCAGAATATTTTTTCTCTTACATGAGTACATTTGCAATAAAACATGGATTCATTCATAACTCCTATTGTATACTTTACCTCAATGAACACACACACACACACACACACACACACTGTGCTATCTCTAGGTAACGACAGCAGGTTGAGTGTAATAGCTCTTTAATTGACTCTGCTATCAGTTTGTCACATCTAGAGCCTGCTGAGTGTGTGTGTTTGTGTGTGTGTGTTTGTGTGTGTGTGCGTGTGTAGGTTAAAATGAGGCCATCTATCATGCAGAGAGATGTTCTTTATATACAGGTTAACACTGCAACACACACACACACACACACATACAAAATAACACACACACAGACACGTTAACACACACACACTCACATTCACAATAACACACAGTGCCTGGAGGAAGCTGTGACCGCGGCGGCGCCGTGGCGATATGTGGAGGATGAGTGATGACGCTCTCCAGTGGGAATCTCATTGTTTCGTTACGTGTCCATATCAGCTCTCTGTCGCCATAGCGACCGTCATCTATCACAGCAAGAAGTCATATCTGTCTCTGGGCAGTAGCCCAGGAGCAAGGCATTATGTCCCCACATGACCTCTGACCCCAATAACAACATATATATATTTATATATATATATATATATATATATATATATATATATATATATATATATATATAAATATATAGAATCATTTCACGTAAAGAATCATTTCAATCCAGTTTCAACACTTGTATTGACAGTGAGAATATATATCGAACCCTGAACAGAAAAAGATCTGTGATCAGGTCACATGAGGCATCAACAAACAGGATAAAGATGTAAAATAAGATTACGTCAAAAGCTGCGCAGACACCATCACAGATATTTTAAAGTGTGCTAGAAAAGGTTCATACGAGTGTAGCACTGAGTGCTGACAGAGGGCAGGTGTTGATTGGTTCAAAAACGGCTGACCAATCATGTCTGAGATTTGAACCGGACCGAAACATATGTAGAAGGGCTGCGGGGTCAGTGGAGCAAGAACAATTTGAGTAAACAAAAATCGATTTTGTCCTGAATACATTTAGAGGGCCAAAATACCGTCATAAGAGCACAATCATCACATTTCACGTTCTCACTGCAGTGAGCCACATCCCCAGACAGTCGATGGCTGGTAGCTGATGACTGGATGGTTGTTTCGTATGGAGCTTATGTCTGTGCCTAAATCCAGATGGAACATTTTGGGTAAAGAGAAAAATAAGAAATTATTAGCTCTGCTCTAACACAGGACTCACTGTGAAAGAAAGAAAAATGTAAATGTAAGTGGTAAAGATAGCAGACCTCTGAGGCTAGCTACCAACCACACACACCACAATCTCCAGGTGCATTGTGGGTAATTTAGACACCAGGTTCTGGCAGAGAAGAAAAAGACTGCAGCATCAGAAACCTGCACATCATGGCTCTGATGTTGTTCTAGTGGTGAGAAGATGAATCACACAAACACACACACACAGCGTCCTCTTTCAACCACTGCAACACAAACACACATGTAGTACAGTTAAGAGGATTGTGTGTCATCAAACAGCCTCATTAGACTACAAGGCCCCCGGGGCCCCCTATCAGTCCTGACAGCTGTGTGTGTGTGTGTGTGTGTGTGTGTGTGTGGTTGGAAACAGTGACATCAGTGTGACATCATATGTGATAAGCAGTTTGATTGGATGCTCCCCCTGCTCTATGATAGATGATCTCTGCTCCTTCAGAATGTGTGACACCTGGGGGATGACGGCCTGTGATTGGCTGTTGCCTCAGACTCTTGTCTGCTGAATTGCTAATAAACTTCGTAAAACATACCATTTCTTTATTTTTCTAAAACTGAAAGATTCTGAGTTATTTTGTCTAATGAAGAATCACATCATCACAATAAATCAACCGTCAGCAGGTAAATCCCCAGGAACAAGTAACCATGGAAACCAGATAATCAGATGCCCAGCAGCAACAAAGTTTAACTTAATACACCCTGAAACACAATAAAGAATATTGCAGTGAGCGGTGGGATCAGGTTCATGTGAGCGTCTTTAAACAGGCAGCGGCTTTATTGGAATAAAAACATGTTATTGGAATAAACAGTGTTTGGAGGTTATTGCTTTAAACCAGCAGCTGTCTGATTGGCTGCAGCTGCAGACTCCCCGCCTCCGACTGCACGCCTGTATTTAGTAATAATGACAGGATGTGTGTGTGTGTGAGTGTGTAATAAGTTCTCCGTGAAAATAATCAATAGGTGTTAATAAATTGTTGATAAATGGATTTTGTGTCTTTTTTGGTCCTTCATGTACCAGCAGCAGGAATGTGATTGTTTGACAATCTGCGATGAAAATACAACTTGATTATCTGTGAGCGTCTGAAGTTGTTAGAGACACATTACGAATTCATAGTAAACTACGTTATTTATTTTGTACACACAAGATAAGAAATATCACCTTTCAGGACTTCAGGGGCTGAATCGGCTGAACGCTGTGAGCTATACACTGTATATAACATATATACTTTATTTTCCATCTCACATAAACGTCGACCAACCAGGCTCATATTGTTATATGTAATTCTTTGCTTTTCTGGGTTTGTCTGTTTGTGTTTGTGTTTGGTGTATGCAGCTGGTGGTATTTGTTTGAGTTGTAAAAATGCTCAGTGAAAAAAAAGAAAAATGTTTCAGCTGAAGGATAAAAGATGAAGAATTTCAAGATACAGCTTAAATATGAAAGTTTACAGTGAAATCAGAAAAGAGGTTGTAGAAAGAAACGTTCTTTAACAATGTGTTGGATTTTAAAAGCTTCTTATATTATCCAGTGAGTTGTCAGATAAATGTAGTGGAGTAGAAAGTACTAGATTTACCTCTGACATGTAGAAAGTAGCATCATGGAAATACTCAAGTAGAGTACAAGTACCTCAGAACCACACTGAAGAACATTACTCGAATAAATGTGTAATGTGTAAACTTTACTCTAGTTACTAGTTAATACTGCTGTTTATTAATAGTAATACTACGATTTATATCGTCAGCATGGAGGTGAAAATGGAGATTCTTCAGTTTATCAGGGAGTTTCTGGTCTTTTTAAAAGTCGACACAGTAAAAAAAAACTTTGACTGCACTTTTTACTGCTATCTATAGATAACACACACACACACACACACACACACACACACACACACACACACACACACACACACATAGATTCAATTAGTCCTTTTGTAGAAGACAAAAGTATAAACAACACTCACTAACCGGCTGAATGCCGCCTCAGCAGAAACTAAACTGGTAACATCTCAATCCTCAGTTGGATTTCCCCCCCCCCCACCCACACACACACACACACACACACACACACTGGATCATAGATATTGTTATTAATATCCAGGTTGCCCACAGGAGCAGCAGGATGTTGTTATTGTATTCAGCAGATTTACAGATTCTCCCTGCAGACTCTGACAGTCTGACTGAACGCATCACAAATCTACAAAGTCTTTACGGTGTCGTTGTTTTCCTGCCTGCAGGCAGAAACCCAAGAAAATCAGATCCTGATAAAAAAATTAATAAATAAATAAAAAATACAAAATGCAAAACAGAGTGTTGTACAGTTTCTATTTTAATCTGCCATGTTAGCTCTGCTTCACTGGTCTGCCTTTACATCGCCTCACAAACTACTAAAAACGTAAAGCTTTACACAGTAATCTTCAGACGTAAACACAAAGATTGTCTATATGCAGGAGCTGCAATTAGTGAGAGCTGGAACGAGGGGCCTTCAAAGGGCTCGGGGTGAGTCAATGGTATGGCCTCCATATGTTTATATGATCCGGTGTTTGTTTCCTCCTTCACACACTGGTGTATCAGATTCCACAGCACAATATTCAGACACCTGATTATATCAGATCCAGGAGGCCCAGTCGGCTTTTTGAGACCAGATTTAAGAAGACAGTGAGCAGCTGGATGAATGTCCTTCCTCAGCCTCAGGATTAGTCTTTTTGAGAAAGTGATGATACAGTCGATACTTCCCACAGTAGAACCAAAGACATCCTTTAAGGTGGGTGAGTGATGTGTTGCTGTGGAAACCAGTGATTGTTTATGACTTTGGTGTGTCACTGTGTGTAAATGTCACCTCTGACATGGCTGCTGTTGTTTTGATGCAGAGCGGAGTGTGTTTAAACACACACAGACACACACAGTGATGATCTGATGCTAATAAAGCAGACAGCCGGATGGTGACCTTTACATGATGATGAAAGACAAATGTCAGGAGTGTAACAGTGTGTGCAACTCAGCTGATCTCTCCTCTCCTCTCCTCTCCTCTCCTCTCCTCTCCTCTCCTCTCCTCTCCTCTCCTCTCCTCTCCTCTCCTCTCCTCTCCTCTTCTCTTCTCTTCTCTCCTCTCCTCTCCTCTCCTCTCCTCTCCTCTCCTCTCCTCTCCTCTCCTCTCCTCTCCTCTCCTCTCCCCTGCTTTCCTCTCCTCTCTACATACTAACCTCATTTTAAACCTTCATTTCATTTGCTGGTTTTTCGTCCCTCCTGGTTTCTTTTCATTTTTCCGTCTTCGCTGTTGAAACTGAATTTTCAGTTTGTCGGTGTGTGTTAGTGCGTGTGTGCGTGTGTGTGTGTGTGTGCGTGTGTGGTATATTATAGCCTGCATCGCCACAGTGACGGGTAATGGGAAATTGATTGTGACAAAATGACATTACAGATGGACATTTCCATAAGAGTTTATTTACGTTGAGTTTCCGCGGGGAACATCATCTCCCTTCATATTCGATTCTACGTCGCCATGGCGCTGATGCAAAACGATGTGCGGAGGCTTCCACAGCGGCAGCGGTGGTGGCCTCTGGGGGAATCGAACCTGCAGCATCCGCTAACAAATGTACAGCCCCGTCAAACCAGCTGCAGTCATCTTTTCATTTAACCCGAGCTGTACTCCGGTTGCCCCACTCACACTCTAAATCAAGACTTAATTTCATTCCCATGATTCCCTGCTTCGCCAAGGCGCTCTGTGTTTGGTTGGCGGTTTATTGGCAGATATGAAGCGTGCTATGTGCCGTCGGAGTGCAGTAATTATGGCTGTAATAACCCGATGTTCTCCATGTAAATGGAAACAAATCACACACAGACTGTTCTGCACAGGGTGGAGGTGAGGAGACAGACAGAGGGGCTGATGGGTATGTGATCTTGAGATGGTTTCCTTTCACTGCTTCTCATTAATACTGGGCAGAAAATTCATTTCCATCTAATCAATTGTGTTTGTGTGATTTAGTTTGGAAGTTGTTCTTCAGAGACTCAAAGTTTATGTTTCAAACAGTTCAATAGTTTGTGGACAGAAAGCATTTTTATTTTCTATCTACAGATTTACTTCCTCAATGCTACAGATGATGTTGGACAGAGAGCAGCAGAGAGACACATGATGTTTGACAGAGAGCAGCAGCGAGACAAAACATGATGTGTGACAGAGAGCAGCAGAAAGACACATGATGTTTGACAGAGAGCAGCAGAGAGACAAAACATGATGTGTGACAGAGAGCAAAAGAAAGACACATGATGTTTGACAGAGAGCAGCAGAGAGACAAAACATGATGTGTGACAGAGAGCAGCAGAAAGACAAAACATGATGTGTGACAGAGAGCAGCAGAAAGACACATGATGTTTGACAGAGAGCAGCAGAGAGACAAAACATGATGTGTGACAGAGAGCAGCAGAAAGACACATGATGTTTGACAGAGAGCAGCAGAGAGACAAAACATGATGTGTGACAGAGAGCAAAAGAAAGACACATGATGTTTGACAGAGAGCAGCAGAGAGACAAAACATGATGTTTGACAGAGAGCAGCAGAGAGACAAAACATGATGTGTGACAGAGAGCAGCAGAAAGACACATGATGTTTGACAGAGAGCAGCAGAGAGACAAAACATGATGTTTGACAGAGAGCAGCAGAGAGACACAACATGATGTTTGACAGAGAGCTGCAGAGAGACAAAACATGATGTTTGACAGAGAGCAGCAGAGAGACAAAACATGATGTTTGACAGAGAGCTGCAGAGAGACAAAACATGATGTTTGACAGAGAGCAGCAGAGAGACACAACTTGATACCTTATGGTCAATCTGAATGTTCCAGAGGCAGATTGATTGTATTGTGTAATCTCACCGTCAGAAGTTTGTAATCCTGTGTCAAATTTGTCAAATCTGAATTTGCTCTGAGGTAGGACTTAAAACCTCAAATGTTTACACAGAAATGAATTGAAGTTACAGTGTTATTCTGAACTGTTCTTCAGGGTTCTGATATATGCAGCTCTCAAAGTATCAAAAGAATATATTTTACACAGTCTAATGTCATTTTAATGATACTGTTTTTGTTTTTCGATCATCGTTTCCATATTAGTGCAGGATTATTGGTAATTTTCTGAATGAAGTCTGCAGCCTTAACGGGCTCTCTGGAGGGCTGGAGTAAGTCCACTTGATGACTGGATTCAGCGTACATGTCGTGTTTGGGTGACGTTAAAGAACAGACAGGAGGAGAGTTTATCTGTTACTTTGAATCTCATTTTAAATCAGTGTTTCCTGTCACATGATTCAGAGAGGGCCTGTGATAGGAGGGTTCATGTAAAAGTAGAGCTGTCAGTCAGTCAGAGAGAGGCTGCTGATTTATTCATTGTGAACCTCGATCATCCGATTGAGGTGAAAAGACACTAAAGTGGAGTCATTGATTATTTATCAGCCTGAACAACAACCAGATAATGGAGCACTCAGAGTGTGTGTGTGTGTGTGTGTGTGTGTGTGTGTGTGTGTGAGAGAGAGAGAGACAACAACAATAGTCTTTTAGCAGAACATGCTAACCAAAATGTCTTCTGATGTGTTTTTAAAGCTCATGTCTGTGTTCTGTCACTTCCTGTTTGATCCATCTCACTGCTTTCTCCCTCTTCATCGTTATCTTCATCACGCCGACAGCTTTCTGTGAGAATATTCTTTATAGTCATTTTTATATGAATATCGTTGTTTTTCTGATTCCAGAGAGGTTTCTCTCCTACAAACCCTGAGTTTCTCTCTGTCTAATTTATAATATTTCATTTACACAAAGCTAGACTCTTTGAAAGGATATGTTCAAGCTGTTCACACATCAGCATGTGTTTTGGAAAAGCAGGTGTTGATTTTAGGTTAACACAACGATAACTCAACATTATATGCATAAAATATTATGTGATATAAACATTAAATATGGGGACAGGATGGTGAATGACATTAATTAAAGACTTAATAATAAAATCCTTTTTCTGTCAGGAACAATGAGCTGTCACAGCAAATGCATGTTTCATTTTAACCTGGTTTTGTCAATAATATACATTTATATAACATAGATATTATATAATTCTGACAACACAGTAACACTGTAATGTGATTGACTCGACCAATATACATATTGGTTTAATAATTTTATCTATGTAGCAGTTTTATTTAAAGATTAAATGTATTGATATATTCAATCGACAGTGATTAACTCTGTAAATATATAATACATATATTTATGGAATAATGCATAAACAAATATAGAATCTCATTGATTTAACAAACACTGCTTATTGCTTGAAGCCTCTTTGGCTCAGGTTATTGATATATAAGAAATCCACAAGAAAAAGCTTTATGGAAGTTTGCTTTGTGTTCAAGGAATTGACTTAATTAGCTAATGACTGTTGGCGTAATAAGCAGCTTGATTATTTAACATTCAGTAGTTATGGTGATTTAGGTTTACACACACTGATGATGTAAGCACAATTAGTACGGAGCAAAACAATCAGACTGTATTTGATGTTCAGAGGAAACTTCCAACAGACTTTGGAAGCAAATATCATTTAAATGCATCTCTGTATGTAACAGGAAACAATGATTTACTGTGAATACTGTAACTATAAATACTGTAAATGCTACCTTATTTAATTACTATATTACTCATCAACTATAAAACCAAACAATAGTCACTCCTCACAGACCCTAATAAACAGACACTATGTTACTCAACACAAATGAAGGTACAACTACAGCAAATGCAGTGTGTGTGTGTGTGTGTGTGTGTGTGTGTGTGCAGAGTTACATACTAGAGTTATAGCATATATATTCTGCATTCTGTCTCTGCTTTCTGAATCATGCGTGGCCTAAACTGAATCTGATCACATGTGGATCCTTTCTTTCCTCTCATATGTTGTATTGACGTTGCTCTCTTCTTCATCAGCTGGCCCACTGCAGGGCAGCATTTCACTGGGTCAACATCAGAGATCGGAGCAGGACAGCTTCAGGTAGCAGCAGCTCATGTTCAGCCTCATGCACCAATATGTCAGGATCAATCATATAAACTGATCAATCAATAGTTTCACACCACGACATTCAGGATTTGAGGTTATAAAGTAGCTCCTGAAAAATATTTAGAATATATTACATTTTATTGTATTTTTAGGAATTATTGAAAAAATGAGAGATCTGTAAAATATAGTTACATAAATCATTATAACATGTTAATATACACACACAAAACTACACACTGAAATAATGTGATTTTTCTGTCCAGTTTGTGCAAATTAACAACTATAAGCCCAAATATAACGCGTTTATACTTACAAACCAAAACAACTTATCACTTTTTTCCCATTATTTTTATAATTTATACCACATTGCACCAGTCTTTCTGTTTAATGTCCTATAAATTAACCATTACATATACATTAGACATTTTAAAAGAAATGTAAATGAAGGGTCAACAACATATTAACTGAGTCTCAGTATTCCTCAATCTGAATCTGGTATTTTAAACCCTCAGACTTCTTCTCCACTTAAACACAAAGTTCCCACAAACATGACGAGTAAATATATTAATTTCCTGATTATAAAGTGGAGCCGTCAGCAGTCATTAGAGAAACATTTCAGGCTGTATGTGTTTTGTCTGTATGTAAATGAGTTTTTAAGGACTCAGCATTAATTTAAAATGCAAGTGAACATGACAAATAACTGCTGCTGATGTCAGACACACTGAGACAGGAAACACTGCTGTGATTACACGTGAAATATGCAAATGCAACAACACAATTCATCGTGCTGGAAGACGTTGACACACACCGTCTCTAAGGGGCTGATAGTGTGTATGTATGGTATATTTTTATAAATGTATATATCTCTACACTGTTGACTGTGTGTGAGTTAATTCCCGGCTGACCAAAGACAAAACCATAAAACACAGTTACTACTGTAATACTACATACTAAATAAATACTGCAGTACTGCTGCTGCTCTCGGTGGACGTCATCTGTCTTGACCAGTTAGGTTGTGGGACACATAGAAGAAATAAACAACTATAATAATAATAATAATAGTGAAAACAGGCAGGTCCACTGTGTTGGTCCTGCTCATATAAAACATGAATCAATACATCTATGATGAAGATATGTGAGTGAATAATAAACCTGTCAAAACACAGATGAACATTATTACTAAACTGTTACGTATAATAATCAATAACGTTGGTCCTATGAACAATCTGCTCTCAAACAAGTCAATTTAAAAAATGAAAACAAAGAAAACCCATCGATGTGCTGCACAGCTACACCTGAAGTGTTTTAAGTCAGGTTCAGGTGGACCAGCACTGAACGACGTTCAAATATTAATCAGAAATGATCACACATGGATATCTGTATTCCACATATGTGCACTAAACGCAGTGTTCGCATGTTGCTGTGTTTGCTATGCCATCTCATCATATGACCAGGAGTTTTGTATCATCTCTCCCTCTACTGTCACTGTCTAATAAAACCTTAAAATAGCCAAATAATAATAATAATAATAATAATAATAATGATACATGCTGAAGCCAGTTGTTCACAGCTGAAGAAATGACTGTAAACTCCCTCCACAGTAACTTCTGATGAGTGGAAGAGAAACTGTGAAACTGCTGATCTTACATACTTTTTAGTTTACACCTCGACAAAATCTCTGAGACCAATCAGAGTCTCTGCAGCAGAAATTACAAGATGCACTTTAATCCCTTCTTTCATCACAAAGATTATTTCTTTCCTCGACTGAGCCGATAAAAATGTTGATGTGAGAAGTTGAAGCTGACCGTCGGAGTAGTTTGAATCTAATAACGGCCTCTTCCATCTATCTGATGATTCTCAAATTGTTTCTGCTGCAGTTATTATTTTTCTCTTTCTGTTATAAAACTTTGGAGCAGCCGAGCGGCCGCTCAGCGCTGATAAATAGCAGGTGATGGATGTTGGCTCCTCGGCCCCGATAGTCGCCTCCGACCGCTACATGAAAAAAAGAAAGACTATTATTCCTTATCATCTTCTTAACATTATAAGCAGTGGAGTGTTATCAGCCGAGCAGAGAGGAGGTGCTCTGATAGACTGTCACCTCCTCTACTCTGATAGCATCACACAGCTCACAGATGAGAGGGGGAGGAAAAGTGAGGAGGAGTGAGGAGGGTGAATGACAGAGATATTACCGCTGAGGAAGATCTGAGCGGTGATTTCCTCCATGACAAATGACCCAGCGAGGAGGAGGAGGAAGAGGAGGAAGAGGAGGAGGAGGAGGAGGAGGAGGAGGAGGTGTGGACAGCCGGCCGTCTGACAGCTCAAATTATAGAACAAAATATCATCGAATCTGCAGCCTGACGGACGCCTCGCTGCACCTGAAACCCTCTGACAGCCGGTTACTGGAAGCTAAAACTCCTCAAATGCTCATCATTAACGATTCAACAAGATATTCATATATTTTATTGAACTGCTTTCAACAAAAATAATAATTAAATTGTAATTCTGACTTTTAGAAAGTAACTCGATGTGACACAATGCAGCAGTAAAAATTATACAAAAAACTAATGTGTTCATGAACCATCAGACAAGTAGAAAATATTGTTTTACACAAATGAGACAGTTTTTATTATTATTGATCTATCTTTAATCTGATGAGACTAAAACCTTCATATGAACCTAAACTAATTTAACATAATCAGTTTTCACCCTAAAATGAATGATTTACATTACAACACACACACACACACACACACACACACACAGACACACACACACACACACACACATACACACACACACACACACACACACACACACACACACACACACACACATACACACACACACACGCGCACACCACAAGCCACAGTAAACCACAAGCTGACTGACACAAACTGTGTGTGTGTGTGTGTGTGTGTGTGTGTGTGTGTGTGTGTGTATGTGTATGTGTGTGTGTGTGTGTGTGTGTGTGTGTCTGTGTGTGTGTGTGTGTGTGTGTTCTGGTGTGTGTTACAACCCCAGGTGTACTCTTCAACCAATCACATGCTCACATGTTCTCCTGATTGTGCACAAACCTAAAACTGAATACGTATACGTGATATTTATGTAAGTTTTAAGGTACTTTTGACAAACAAACAATGAGGAGATTCATCACTTACTGTCCTACGAGTTTGCTCTAATAACAGTCCATGTGCAAACCTGACATACATGAATCATGTGACTGAAACGTCAGTGAAGAGATGAAAACATCAGATCTATGTGGAGCCATGAGGAGGCTGTAACACTCCTCACATGAACACATGAACGTATAAAACTAACAGAAATGTCATATTTCCATGTTTCAACACGATTCCATCATTTGAGCTTTGACTGATGCTCTTTTAAGGATGTTGTCTTCTTCTGCAGCATTTTAATGGCACTGACTGAAGGATTAGCGCCACCTGCTGTTTATCGGCTAATATTAACACATCAGGAGTGGATGGAAACAAACATTAACTGCAATTTATACTGATGTCTGTCTGGAAATGTGGCTAAAATTTGAGCTCCATTTAGATATGAACCTGGACAATTTGTGTATTGGGGAGATCTACAGAGGCTCAGAGGGTCAAAAATAATGAGAGAGATTAATTTAATAACAAGACCTTTATAACAACCTCATCCACTTAACTGATGACTTCACGTCATGTGTGTATGTGTGCTTTCACTCATTAGAGATTTGAAAAGACTACCCTTCATTTATCATCACACACACACACACACACACACAGATGTTATGTGTGTGCGTGCTGTATTGTAGTGTGTAATCCTTTTTCTGAACAGAAAAGGGTCAAAACCACAAATTAACTTTCTTCTCATTAATTTAACCAGGATTAGCAGCCAAACACAAGTCCTGTGTGTGTGTGTGTGTGTGTGTGTGTGTGTGTGTGTGTGTGTGTGTGTGTTTGGGGTTAATGGTTGAGTTGAGTTTTAATTGCTTTCCATTCAGAGAAAATCCATGTGATAATATTTACTACCTGTCTGTCGGGAAAAAACAGAAAATAAATTGCTGATTTAACAAATCTTTAAGTGAAATAAAACACTTTGTTCTGCGTTTAAAACCACGTGTTAGCATGGTAGGTTGTTTTTTCACATTTCCTGTATATAAATGATATAACCATTTCAAAGAAATGTCCTGAGAATGAACAGAAGCTACTTTTTGGAAATCTGCTTCAGCTACAGCATGTACAGATGGATTCAAGAAATGAACATATCTAGAAATGCTGCCTGCAAGTCAAAGCCCAGGTTTCACCTGCCCTCACACATTGTCTGCAGTGTTTTTGAATATTCTCCATGAGATGATGTCACATCCATAGACGTGCTCTGTAACTTTGGTTGCTAAGATAATTGCTGAGGTGGTTGCTAAGGTGGTTGCTAAGGTGTTTCCATGTTTCACGTTGTTCACTCTCATATTTCAGATGTGATTCAGCTCCAACGTGTACGGATGAATGTGAGAAGTTGACATTTGGAGTAAAGAAGATGAAACAGAAGTGAAATCCTGCTACTATAGTTTGTTTACGTTGCCTCTGGAGACGGAGGAAGCTTCGTGAAGCTGACCAATCAGAACAGAGCGTGCTCATCAGGAGGCGGGCCTTAAAGAGACAGGAGCTAAAACGTCCTGTTTCAGACAGAGGCTGAACTGAGGGGCTGCAGAAAGGACCAGGATAAGATCAATAAGGAGGTTTTAACTGGAAACCATGCAGAGATATTCCAGTAGAGACAGAATAGAAACACAGAGCTGGACATGTGAAGAAGGACAAAAGCTTTCCAGTCAGATAAAAAGTGTGTCACACTAACAGGAAGTTAGGAGTCACAGCACTGTCACCAGAATGTGACAAATATTCACAAACTCTCAGAACGTCTGATCAACAACCAGATAGTTGATCGATCAGGTGAAATAATCAACATAACATCTGACAGAAATTTAACCAACCAATCAGGAGCCTTGGTTTATTACCTGTCTGTTTGTTTCTGTTTATCTTGTTTAATATTTCTTTATTTCTTCGTATATCGTCTCACTGTGACTCAATGAGATTAACCTGAACTGTGTGTGTGTGTGTGTGTGTGTGTGTGTTCATGCTGATATTGAAAAGGCAGGATGATAATCGCTCACTTGTCACTGTGACAACAGACATGGATCATATTTAGACCCCATGAAACTCAATTACACACACACACACACACACACACACACACAAACACACACACACACACACACAGATACTCAGACAGTGAGCTGTTGTCTGTGTGCAGTAAACTCAGTTATTGTTATTAATAACTGCAGTCTGACACACACTCGTCTTTCTTTCCTCTTATTTTCTTTGTAAATCTCATATTCTCTCTTCTTTACCTCCACAGTGTCTCTTTCTTTCTTTCATTCTTTCTTTCTTTCTTTCTTTCTTTCTTTCTTTCTTTCTTTCTTTAATCCCTTACTTTCAGTTATTCTTTCTTTGTGTGTGTGTGTGTGTGTGTGTGTGTGTGTCTGTGTGTGTGTGTGTGTGTGTGATAGACTGGCTCCATAATGTGTATATTCATAATTCATCTGTTGACATGACAAGTGATATTTTATTCAACACACACACATACATGCACGTTTTATTAAAAGCAGACTGTTTTAGCTTTAACACACTGAACCATTAATTATTCACCTGTGTGTGTGTGTGTGTGTGTGTGTGTGATGGAACGTCGTTATCTTGTTGTCACTACATCCTGTTAGCATCAGGCGTGCAAACCACACACACACACACACACACACACATTTCCTCCATGTGACCTTGTTAAGCCTCGTTAGCTCTCAGTCGATCCAGTTTGTTTGCAGGTAATTACTTTGTTTTTGTCTCTTTGTTTGTCTTGTTTTAGTTTAATCAACAAATATGGCTGCCCTCCAGGGACCCTCCACTGTTTACAGCCACCGGTCGTCACAGCGACACGGCCATAGCACACTCTGTGAACCGATTGGCTGATTGATAAGCAGCTGATGATACTACTATACTGAAAACTGCAGTATACCACGACGTCCTACTACACCTGGTCGCTGTTCTGACCCACAATCCTCTGCAGACCAATGACAGATGATTGCGTGCATACTGCATGAATGCTGCATGCAACTGTGTGTACTTGTGTACGCTCAGCTACAGTATGAACTAAAAGTAGTAAACAAGTTACAGACACAGAAATCCTTCTCACCGAAACACCCAATAAACATGTAAACATGCACTTTTTTTTCTTTCTTCGTTCTGACCTCTGACCCTGACTTACCATTATTTGCTGCCATGGCAGCAGCAGATCAATAGCCATTCAATTCAAAGGTGAGAAGGGGTTGATGGGAAAAGTTTCTCCTCTTCATCGTCTGCACAGCTGCTCTGTAAACACCAGAGGCTCACTCTGCTCCTGATGCCAGGACCCATTTTTATTTATCAAAAACTAAAAATTCTTTGACTTACAAACCTTTGAATAAAACCTGTTGATCGAACTTGTTAAAGAGCTCAAAGAGTTCATAGGACGTCAACTCAGTTTTCTTCTGTACTAAATATCATTGATCAGGATAATAATATGTTGCAAAAGCAGCAGCATCAATCAATAAATAAAACTTCATTTATAAATCAACAAATAAATAAATATGGATCACCGGAATACAGGTAAAATACAAAAATTAAAACAAGGCGAGGCTCATCAAACAAACAAGAATATTCTGCACTAATTTGATTATTGATAATTTTCTGATCATCTTCAATATAGTAAATTCTCATTATTATTATATTATTTCTTTAATGTAGCTCATCTACCAGCAGGATAATGTCTCGTTATTTCATCCACATTTAATCATAGAATGTACAATAAGTTTGTGTGTTTGTTTGTTCCTTCATGTCATCAATCATGTGATCAGTAGGAGGAAGTGTCTTATTATTATTATTATATTATAACGTTTGTAGTTTTGCAAAGGAAAGTAAAAGCTCAAGGGTGATGATTCATTAGGTTTTTAATTCACAGTAATTAGTTCATAGGTTAATTGATATTTTTTATTTATGCGTTATGTTTTAATAACATAAATACATAAACCTTAAATAAACTTCTTTTCTGACTGAAGAACATTTTAAAGTTTCTCTCTGCTGGATAAGGCAGGTCAGGTGACTCCACACAATCCAGTTAACGAGCCGGTCATGACTGCACACACACACACACACACACACACACACACACACTGTCTTTCTTTCTTCTTTCTTCTGATGTAAACAACCTGATTGGACGATTACACAAGGTGAGACAGGTCACACACACACACACACACACAGGCAGTGTGTCAATGCATACCGATCAATATGAGGTCGATCAATAGGTCATCTATCGATCAGCAGTAATGGAGAGCATCAGTCTGAGAGAACGAGCTGAAGTCAGTGATGATTTAAATGATGTAAACAGTTTGACTTCCTGATGTTTCGGTTCTACTTTGGTTCTGCTGGGATTCATTAACGAGTCTGTTATCATTTCTACATGAGGAACAATCAACTGAATGTTTCAGTCAAAGAAAAGAACAAAAACTTTACCTCACTCACTGTATTACCTGGAGCTAGTTAGCTAGTTTAATCCAATGGTTCCCAACATAGGGGTCGGGCCCCTCCAATGGATCACCATTGTGGCGTTATGATGTCGTCCTCTGAGAATAACGGGAAACAGCTGAAAGCAGAAAGAATCAGTGATATTTGTCTACCGTAGACGAGACAAACATAGCAAACAAAGAACGTCCTGTGTAAGTTCAATACAGAATATGCCTTTAGCACGGGACCGTTGGCAACCATTGATTAATAGCTGATTCAATATACCTTTAGTTGAAACTATTTGAAAAAAACAGGTGAGACTGTGGTACACTGATTTAAAACAGGCTGATGTGATGATAATCACCTGCCCGCTCTCAGCCGTCAGGACAGATGATGATGATGATGATGATGACTCTGTTTCTTCTCTGCATTAATGAGACAGGCTGGTTAATTGCTAACAGAGCTATTAGCACTGCCTGCTAACACACACACCCACAGAGCCAGCTGCTATCTAGCTGGGCAGCTCACACCAAATATCATCTGCAGTTATGATTTGTCAGATTGTGTTGAATGTTTTCTGTGTGAAACAATGCAAACATGTCACAGTTTGATTCAGAACTGTTTTCAACATGTGGACTCAGTATTGATCCGTGCAGGTAACTAATCAGAAAAAACCCTGTAAATGAACCAATAACTCTTACTGTTAAACATGAACGTAAACAACTGCAACACTGAAGATCATTTATATTTTGATTCCTCCCTCTAACACATCTTCCATCCGTCTTCATCCTACACCTGCATTTTTTTACTGATGACAAACAGTTTCTGCAGGTGACCCGACTGTGACTCTGTGAACAGGAACAACATGAAGCTCTGACCTGCTTCAACTGAAGGAAAAAACACACAAGTCAGAACAAAGACACAAGGAAATCAAAGACACAGCAGGCTAATGTCATACAACATGCATCACCAACACACACACCACACACACAGTTGATAGTTTTGAACCGACAGCCTCAGAGGGAAGCGGGGATGTCAGGATGGTAAGGGTTAAATAATGAATGAAGAAAGTTGTTGATGACTTTTTATCAGACAGTTAACACAGATCATCTGCTTTTAGCAACAAAACAAATTAAATATCAAACTTATTATAAATATTAAATTAAAAAACAAAGAAGGCACAGAAACAGGTACTGATGGAGGAGGGGAGCTGCTGCTGCCACGGCAACCAGATCTCCCTGCTCTCAATCAGGTCCTCAGGGAGACCCCCGAGCTGTGTGTGTGTGATGCTTGCCTGGATACAGAAACAGTATCACAGAAGAATATGTGCAGCACAGTGGATCAGCGTTTAGCACGGTTCCCTCATATGTGGAGTTTGCATGTTCTGTCCGTGTTTATGTGGTGCTCTGGTTTCATGTATGTTCATGTTCATACTCTGTCAGTGTGGTGGGTTTAGGATGGGTCAAATGTCACTGAAACTTCCGGAGAACAGCTGACCGAATCCGCGGCAGCATAAGATCAAAAGATCACACATCTCCCACAATGCACCTGACATCTGAACAGACACACACGGAAACCAGATGACACGATATTGTCAGGCTGGAACTCAGACAGGACTCGAGTGCAGAGGTTTCAAAGTCATAGAGGCATAAACATTTATTCTACTGCTACTCGACAAAAACATGTACAAAAGGCAAGACTAGAAAGTAAAATCTCTCTCTCGAGGCAGGACAAAAACTTACAAAACACGCTATGGCGGAGATATGGCTTGGGTGATCACGCATGAGACAAAATGGAGGATTGGTGAATTTCAAAATAAAACAGGAAGTATTGGATCACCAACATGTTGTGACAGATATAAACTGACCTGCAGATTAGACAAGAATAAAGGAAGGAACAAATGTTTTTGAAGGCAGCTAAAGCACCAAAACACCTATAAATACTTACACTGTTTTATTATGGGTTGTTTGTAGCCTTAATGTTGCTATGATAATGGTGTTAGCCAACCAGATGGCTCAGTGCCTGCCAGGTGAGAATATTCTCTTGTCTCATTGGTTACATGGGGCAAGAATGAGAACGTAAACACAGGAGAAAGTTCCACTGGCCAATCACAGCGTACCTCATTGTGCCTGACCTTGATTCATTTTCCAGCTTTTAGATTCCCTGATCTACATCCCAGCATGCAACGCTCACCTGCCTACTTACACAGTACGCCTAGCAGGGTGGGAAACTAACGGGGGCTCTGGGCAAAATGCCTCTAAAAATGCAAAGTTGCCCTTGTAATTGCGATGACTGGACTTAAACAGTTAAACAAAGACTTCATATATTTTGCAAAGTGTGTCCAGATGCTCTGTGTTCACACTGGTCTATTTTACCTGCACAAACCTCCTCCTCACAGTAACAGTAACTGTAACTGTTACTAGCATGGAGCATTTTTAGACTCAAACCTGTCACACACCTGTAAAACCAGAATCGTTAAAAACACAACAAATCAAGACAATCCTCATGATGAGTTCAGCTCTGTTGGCAGGAAAATAAAGAATAAAAGAGATGTGAAATCAAAGAGAAATAAATAAAAGCGCCTGTAATGAGGTTCGAGGTTATCTGCGATTTATCTTAATCAAATCCTGTTTGTGCTTTTGTGTCCACTGAGAGACCAGAGCCGTTTAATAAAGAAATCATTAATCGTTTTTAATGTTTTCTGTCTCCAGCAGAAAGAAAAACACATTTTAATAATCACGTTTAAACAGAATGAAATAAAAGAAAAGATCAGATATTAAAACACAAATGATAAGCGTCTCAGTCACATCATTTACATTGTTAACATTCTTTCATTTCTTCTGTGCACTGAGGCCACTGAAGTCGTCCTCTTCTTCAGATAATCTTCATCACATACCGTCTCATTATAGATTCATTAACGGCAAGCTGACGTGCAGCTGCTCTGTTTCCTTCACGGATAACCAGATCGATGGCATTCAACTTAAAAGAGGCATCATAGGAATATAATAATATTATATAACCTCTGTGGGCTGAAGAAAAATGAATAGAAAAGCTGCATCTCTGTATAAGCCGCATGGTTCAAAGTATGGAAAAAGTAGCGTCTTATAGTCCGGAAAATACGGTAATATAATAATAAAAAAAGGTATTTGAATGTTCAATCTCACTGATTTTACGTGTGAATACTGAAAATGTGACCTGGCTGCTTTAAAATAGTATGTTGATGTAAAAATATACAACAATTTTTAGTTCAACTAAACATAAACATCTTTTCTCATGACTTTCTGATGTCTCAACAAGGATTTCAGTTTTTAGAAGTTGAAATGGGAATATTACATTGGCAGTTTTGTCATTTATTAGATCCACAAATTCATATTAAAGATCAAACAAGTGAAGGTCCTATTCGATATTTTATATTCATTATGGTAAGTCTTTATAGTGTACATTAGACTCGATTTACTTTTTACTTTGTTGTTCGACTTTTCCATCTGTGCTTGAGAAAAGAAAGCGACAGTCATTCTGAGCAACTTGCTGACTTTAATCACTGTGAGGAAATCATTTTAGTACAGCCAAACAGTCATTAAAACAAGATTTACAATAAAAACAATAAAAACCAAAACAAGTGGAGCTGATTGGATGCATCAACTTTGATTGACAGCGCTATAAATGTGTGAAGACATTACGTTTGATTTTCTTTTTTTTTTGTTTGTTTGTTTGATACAAAACAATGGTTATTTTCAGTGTGGCACCACCACATACATACACGTCTAAAACCCCATGAAGACAACATGACTCAACATCCATTTATACAAAAACAATCTGAGATATAAATACACTATTTATAATCTGTATGTTACAAAAAGAGTTTCCCTCAGTGAGCTCAGTGACGGGCGGGGCAACGTGATCAACCACAGTGACAGTATAAATATTCAGCGAGCTACGACTTTGGCAAAAATCACAAAAACCCACAGAGAAAACACGGAGGGCGTGGCTTCAGTATGTAGGGGGCGGGGTTATGTGAGCAGGGGGCGGGCTAGAATAAAAAGACAACTCTCAACAGGAAGACAGACAGTCACAGTAGCCTATCAGGATGCAGGATTTGTTTTTACAGTGCGAGCATAAAAAAGTAAAATAACTCAAACTTAGTAACACAGACAGGCAGGGCGGGGCTGATGGAACAAGGGGCCGCCTTTGTTTTTTTCTTTTTAGTAGATGTCTTCACTTTCAGACCAGATTCAGAGAAGTCCCAGCAGTCTTTGTGATGAGTTTATTAAAGCACTTAAAGGCCCCAAATTACTTTTTTTAAACTATTGTTTCCTGATTATTGCAGCATTATCACAGAAAGAAGCTTTACATGTTTTACATGCTTTACAACTTCTTTGCTTGGGGTGGTAAAACGGCCGTCTACTAATCAGAAGGTTCCTGATTTGCAAGTCACTGAACCCATATCCACTCCTGAGCTTGTCTTTTTCTTGTTTCCTAGGTTGGGAACTTGTCTTTTTCTTGCTTCCTATGTTGGGAACTTGTCTTTTTCTTGCTTCCTAGGTTGGGAGCTTATATTTTTCTTGCTTCCTAGGTTGGGAACTTGTCTTTTTCTTGCTTCCTAGGTTGGGAACTTGTCTTTTTCTTGCTTCCTAGGTTGGGAGCTTGTCTTTATCTTGCTTCCTAGGTTGGGAACTTGTCTTTTTCTTGTTTCCTAGGTTGGGAACTTGTCTTTTTCTTGCTTCCTAGGTTGGGAACTTGTCTTTTTCTTGTTTCCTAGGTTGGGAGCTTATATTTTTCTTGCTTCCTATGTTGGGAACTTGTCTTTTTCTTGCTTCCTAGGTTGGGAGCTTGTCTTTTTCTTTCTTCCTAGGTTGGGAACTTGTCTTTTTCTTGTTTCCTAGGTTGGGAACTTGTCTTTTTCTTGCTTCCTATGTTGGGAACTTGTCTTTTTCTTGCTTCCTAGGTTGGGAGCTTATATTTTTCTTGCTTCCTATGTTGGGAACTTGTCTTTTTCTTGCTTCCTAGGTTGGGAACTTGTCTTTTTCTTGCTTCCTAGGTTGGGAGCTTGTCTTTTTCTTTCTTCCTAGGTTGGGAACTTGTCTTTTTCTTGCTTCCTATGTTGGGAACTTGTCTTTTTCTTTCTTCCTAGGTTGGGAACTTGTCTTTTTCTTGCTTCCTAGGTTGGGAGTTTGTCTTTTTCTTGCTTGCTATGTTGGGAACTTATATTTTTCTTGCTTCCTAGGTTGGGAACTTGTCTTTTTCTTGCTTCCTAGGTTGGGAGCTTGTCTTTTTCTTGCTTCCTGGGTTGGGAACTTGTCTTTTTCTTGTTTCCTAGGTTGGGAACTTGTCTTTTTCTTGCTTCCTATGTTGGGAACTTGTCTTTTTCTTGCTTCCTAGGTTGGGAGCTTGTCTTTTTCTTTCTTCCTAGGTTGGGAGCTTATATTTTTCTTGCTTCCTAGGTTGGGAACTTGTCTTTTTCTTGCTTCCTAGGTTGGGAGCTTGTCTTTTTCTTTCTTCCTAGGTTGGGAACTTGTTTTTTTCTTGCTTCCTAGGTTGGGAGCTTGTCTTTTTCTTTCTTCCTAGGTTGGGAACTTGTCTTTTTCTTGCTTCCTATGTTGGGAACTTGTCTTTTTCTTGTTTCCTATGTTGGGAACTTGTCTTTTTCTTGCTTCCTAGGTTGGGAACTTGTCTTTTTCTTGCTTCCTAGGTTGGGAGCTTATATTTTTCTTGCTTCCTAGGTTGGGAGCTTATATTTTTCTTGCTTCCTAGGTTGGGAACTTGTCTTTTTCTTGCTTCCTAGGTTGGGAGCTTGTCTTTTTCTTGCTTCCTGGGTTGGGAACTTGTCTTTTTCTTGTTTCCTAGGTTGGGAACTTGTCTTTTTCTTGCTTCCTATGTTGGGAACTTGTCTTTTTCTTGCTTCCTAGGTTGGGAACTTGTCTTTTTCTTGCTTCCTATGTTGGGAGCTTATATTTTTCTTGCTTCCTAGGTTGGGAACTTGTCTTTTTCTTGCTTCCTAGGTTGGGAGCTTGTCTTTTTCTTTCTTCCTAGGTTGGGAACTTGTTTTTTTCTTGCTTCCTAGGTTGGGAGCTTGTCTTTTTCTTTCTTCCTAGGTTGGGAACTTGTCTTTTTCTTGGTTCCTAGGTTGGGAGTTTGTCTTTTTCTTGCTTGCTATGTTGGGAACTTGTCTTTTTCTTGCTTCCTAGGTTGGGAGCTTGTCTTTTTCTTGCTTGCTATGTTGGGAACTTGTCTTTTTCTTGCTTCCTAGGTTGGGAGCTTGTCTTTTTCTTGCTTGCTATGTTGGGAACTTGTCTTTTTCTTGCTTCCTAGGTTGGGAGCTTGTCTTTTTCTTTCTTCCTAGGTTGGGAACTTGTCTTTTTCTTGCTTCCTATGTTGGGAACTTGTCTTTTTCTTGTTTCCTATGTTGGGAACTTGTCTTTTTCTTGCTTCCTAGGTTGGGAACTTGTCTTTTTCTTGCTTCCTAGGTTGGGAGCTTATATTTTTCTTGCTTCCTAGGTTGGGAGCTTATATTTTTCTTGCTTCCTAGGTTGGGAACTTGTCTTTTTCTTGCTTCCTAGGTTGGGAGCTTGTCTTTTTCTTGCTTCCTGGGTTGGGAACTTGTCTTTTTCTTGTTTCCTAGGTTGGGAACTTGTCTTTTTCTTGCTTCCTATGTTGGGAACTTGTCTTTTTCTTGCTTCCTAGGTTGGGAGCTTGTCTTTTTCTTTCTTCCTAGGTTGGGAGCTTATATTTTTCTTGCTTCCTAGGTTGGGAACTTGTCTTTTTCTTGCTTCCTAGGTTGGGAGCTTGTCTTTTTCTTTCTTCCTAGGTTGGGAACTTGTTTTTTTCTTGCTTCCTAGGTTGGGAACGTGTCTTTTTCTTGCTTCCTAGGTTGGGAGCTTGTCTTTTTCTTGCTTGCTATGTTGGGAACTTGTCTTTTTCTTGCTTCCTAGGTTGGGAGCTTCTTTCTTCTTTGCTACATATTTGTACACTTCATTTCTTCCTTGTTACTTGCTCCTGCACCAGGAATCATTCCCTCTTTTGACTAACTGAAATTAATCTTACACACTGCTCTGTATATGTTTACATTGTAGTTGTTGTCTTTCTCTGTCAGAAGAGCCTCTACATGCCTGAACAGGAAGCTTCCTGTTTGTCCTCCTGCAGAGTTTCACCTGGATTCAGGTGAGCAGGTGTTTGCCAAAAGTGTTAACACTTCATAGGTAGACATCACTGTGCTCCTCAGTATGTTGCAAACCAATCATATGTAAATAAATGTGTTAAATGTGTCATGATTAGAAACAGGAGGATTTAAATTTTCTGCAATTTGAGGCCTTTAATGTGGATAATCTTCAGAACACATTTTAATCTGTTCCTTGTTTTTTCAGAGAGATTTAAAATCTCAAAGGAAATGATTTAGTTTTACACAACAACAGACCCAACCCCTCAAACACATATTATAACATGAATATAATTACAGAGAGCGAATGGAGCAAACTGCTGAGTCCTTTTTGTTTCCGTCTTTAGAGACCGAACGCTCCCTCCAGTCACAGTTTTTCTTTCTTATATCTGTGACAGACAGGATCTGTCCTGACTGGTCAGCTGGTGCCTGAGACCCTGCCTCCAGAGGTCCTGGGCCCCTCCTCCTCTGAGGTGATTGGTGCTCATGGCTGAGAAAGAGGAGCGAGACGTCGAACGAGGAGGAAGATATTTTACATCGGAGGGACAACAAGACCGGACATGGCTGCAGGAGACAGAAAGAGAGAGGAGGGTTAACTTCGACATAATACATAGTCAGAGTGAAAAAAAAATACAGAAACAAATGGAATAAAGGTACACGTTTATAAAAGCAGGATTAGCTACCATGTCATAAACTGAATATCAAAATCTCAGATGATACAGAAATCTACATCAGCAGCGAGTAGAAATGCTGCCATGTGTGATATGGCTTGTTGTGGCTGACCCTGTCACTATGTACAAATCCAGCATGTCTCAGACATGCTAACACACTGAGTCCAAATGTGACGTGTTTTAGAGTTTAGAATTATGACTACAGGTAGTACTAGCTGAAGTTATAGTAGTAGTAGTACTAGTGATCCTATCAGTTATAGTAAAGCTGTACTTTGAGCTCAGCTCTCAGAAAAGGATTTTGCTGCTTTAAGGAGAGAGAAGAAACAAGAAACAAGGACAGAAAGAAGACAGGACAGAGGGATGAAGGGCAGAGATGCAGACAAACACTGACAGAGAGAGAAAGTCTGTGTGTCTGGTCTCTGGAGAGCTGCAGCTCTGACAGCCAGGAAACATGCTCTGTGAGAAGAACAACATGCATAGAAACACATAATCCGCCGTTAGCCTCACATTGATCAAACACTGTCGTCTTCACTCTCTGCTTCTTGCTGACAACAAAACACAGAGAGAACAAATCCAGCCTGTAATCATTCACAAATCCTGGCAGATAATTCCTGATTCTGAGCATGCTCAGTTCTGAATCTGCGTGTCAAACTCTAGCTGAGACTCACAAGGAACACAGAAACAAGGATTCATCTGAATGTTGGACTGTTCCTTTAAACTAAACTAGAACCAACTTTATAAAGGAGACAAAATCTGAGAAGTTTGTTGATGCTGTTCAGATGTGACCACACACACACACAGACGCATGCATGCACACACACACACACACACGCATGCACACACACACACACGCACACACACGCATGCACACACACACGCACGCACACACACACACACACGCACGCACACACACACACACGCATGCACACACACACACGCACACACACACATACACAGGGCGTGATGACATTCTTCATTAGATTCATGCTGACTATAAAATGCATGTAGAAGCATGCATTTTAATTTACCAGCTCATTACATATACACACACATTACAGACTGGCTTGTGTGTGTGTGTGTGTGTGTGTGTGTGTGTGTGTGCCTTCTTAATTTAGTTAAAGCACAAGTCTGTAAAATGGTACTTCACTTGTTTAGTCATTAACACAGAGAGACGTGGTGAGATTCATCCAGATTTAAACTGAATGTTTGTTTCCATCCACTGCTGTTGTGGGATTATTAGTAGATCTTGAAATCCATTTACATGTTGGTCACATTTATTTATTTTAGTTCTAACCTGTTTCCTTGTTTCCTGATCGTCTTTACTGAGTCTGTGTAGATTTACTTACTGTTTTACACCTCAGACAGCAGCAGAGCTTTTTATTTCTGCTGTTTCCACTCACATTTCTTATGAAAACGTGAATAAAAACTGGAAACGTGTGTAGAAACAGAAACACTGAGGGACAGTTCTGCCTTGACTTCTATAACCAATTTAAAGACGTGAAGGACGGAAAGAAAGTTAAATGACATGAAGAGTAATTATTCTGAATTTTATTATTAATTGTTTTGAAGAACCAGTTTATGTTCTTGAATTACCTGAAAACTACCACACCACACACACACACACACACACACACACACACACACCACACCACACACACACACACACACACACACACACACACACACATACACACACACACACACACACACACACACACACACACACCACACCACACACTGGCCTTTCTGCCTCATCGAAGGCAGAGAGCAACATGAATATTTAACACTCGACAAACCTCTCTGTCAGAAACACTGACATCACACACACTGACTGCCAGAATGTGTGTGTGTGTGTGTGTGTGTGTGTGTGTGTGTGTGTTCAGAGGATGTATCTGTGGGTTGTAGTGAATAAAACATGGACTGGCCTGTCACTCTCCATGCAATACTAACAGTACTCAGGTTACCCACCCTGTGTGTGTGTGTGTGTGTGTGTGTGTGTGTGTGAACTACATTTGTTCTCCATTTACTTGCATGTAGGCAGTGATATTGTTAAGAAGAGTCGATGAAGCCAGATGCAGAAAATCATTTAAAGTTGATTCATTAACTCGTACAGATTGTAAAGCCCTCTGAGACAAATGTATTTTGTGATTTTGGGCTATATAAATAAAATTTGATTTGATTTGATTTGATTAACACAAACAGAAAACTGCACTTTACTTACTGTTAATGATTCACTGTGAAGATACTGAACATATAGTGAATATAATAAACACTCATCTCAGGATACCTGCTGATGAAAGATGAAGATGAAACAGAGCTGAGAGCCACAGACAGGAAGTCAGAAAGTGTTGAGAGACAGACACATTGTCTCTTTAGGACTACACATGAGATGTGATAGCTATAAAAAATCTGGAATAACGGCAGATTTATACTTTTAAATGAGGAGTAGAGGAGGTGTCGTGTCACCTTGCAGCCCGCTGCCGTTGTTGCCGGAGCAGTTTGGCGGAGGAGGAGGTGAGGTGGTCGGCCGAACAACGGGAGCAAAGGCGCTCTTCTGTTTGACGGCGGCAGAGAAGGAGAAAACGCCATGGGAGGAGTTACAGTTGGACACGGCCATGGTAGGGCTGGAGGGAACGACTGAAACACAAATAGAGGACAAACATCTCATCACAAGGTTTATGCAGCTTTCAGCTATAGCACATGGACTTCATCAGCTGCCCGGTTGTCATGGAATTTTGTCTCAACACTTTATGGACTTTATGTTGGCTTAAAAGCAGATGAGGTCAGCTTGTGAACAGCAGTTAACACAAACAGTCCCACTAAAAAGTGACTGAAAGCTCCAGAACAGTTGCTAAATGGAAAGAAGAAAGAAACTCACAAACAAGTTTACACACTGGTCTGATTTGGCCAATCGTCTACATTGATCCGTATCATGTGAT
Organism: Pampus argenteus; assembly: GCA_036937835.1. NCBI lineage: Eukaryota > Metazoa > Chordata > Actinopteri > Scombriformes > Stromateidae > Pampus > Pampus argenteus. Next base: position 19,209,440 of record CM072881.1, read on the forward strand.
GCAGGTAGATACACAGTGAGAGAGAAAGATAGCCAGTGTGTTGCATTAGCCTGGTGAGCTAGCTGTCAGCTTCCTAAAATCCCATGGCCTCATACATAATGATACCATGGTACACTTTGAAATCACATTCACCTTGTGCCTTTTCAATAACATAACAGTGTTCTTAAGGGGGCCGTCTTCATCCATCTTACTCCAATAGTAGTGTTAGTATTAGTAGTAATAGTAGAATCTGTATCAGAGGTAGTAGTAATAGTAGTATAGAGGTAGTATTTACCTTGATACTTACTGCCGTAGGGAGAGTTGGCAGACGACCCGTTGAGGAAGCCGGGTGAAGTTGCCACTCCAAGGTTTGGCATGCCAGTGTTGCCGTAACCATTCATGGTGTTGCTGACAGTGTTACCATAGTTACTCTGTTGGGGGGTGGAACTTGGGACGTATCCCCGCGGTGACACGCTGCTGGTGTTACGACTGTAACCGACTGGAACAGGAAGACATGTTAGTTTTTACATGACACAGTATGATCAACCTGCACCTGGATCAACACAGCTACCAGACTGTAGCACTGTTGTTCTGTGCAGTAAGCAAGAAGCTTCATGTTACATAAACTAATGTGGAAGTTTATGTAACTGAGCGCGATAGTTATCTTACATCAAAATGCTACAGAGACAAACTGGCTGGAAGTGGACTTGTGGAACAGTATTTGGGAATACAGATTGAGAAAGGGCTGCTCATACCTTGCGTCGTCTCAGAGACATTGACGGCCAGCTGCCCACTGAAGGAGTTGACTCCCATCATGCCATGGGAGGCAGTGTTGCCTAGTGACGGGATCTGGTTGTGGTTCCTGGGAACACTGTAGAGGGCCTCAGCGATGTCCGCTGCTCGCTTTAGGATGATCTCCTGCAGACGGACAGACAGACAGAACATTACTTCCATCCTGACCCTAACCTGATGCTTTAATGATTAATGTTATAACCTGAAGAGGTCATTAAAGCTGGATTAAATGATGACAACACATCATCTTTAAGTTGTCGTGTCTTGTTTTATCGTCATTTGTCTTTCTTTCTATTTAATTATTCTCTCTTCTGGCCTCATGTGATTCTGATGAAGAAGATGCTTGTCCTCTAGGGGGAGCTCTGATGTTTGTCTCCTTATATTTCGTAATATTTTCATTATATTTTGACACACTCAATCAGTGTGTTTCCTTTTGGGTTAAACACACACACACACACACACACACACTATGCTGTTACTGTTACTACAGTTGGATTTACATTTGTTTACAACCTCTGTTCTCTTTTCAAGGTTACTCTTTCATTTCAATAGACCTGTATGTGTGTGTGTGTGTGTGTGTGTGTGTGTGTGTGTGTTGGGGGGTTAGGGTGATTAACTCGCGGGTTGAGAAGCGTGTCGGAGAGAGCAGAGAGAGTCAGGAGGATGGAGGGAATATAAAGAGCTCCCCTCCTCCATCTCAGTGTTTCAGTTCATCAGGAGGTTCTGACTCATAAACCTGCAGGAGGTGCGTCCTGTTCGCTCAGCTTGATGGGAAATCTGTGCTTCTTTACAAGTGAATAAACAACGTCTCTCCGTCTCCACCTGTGTGAAAACTCCTGAAAACTCGTGTCAACTCAACCTTTTTATATTAAAGTCAGTGAAGTCAAATATTTGATATACGCTGTTACTGTCTGACCTCCGTGTCAAACCTTCACAAACAAAAGTTAATGATGGTAAGTTCAGACTCTTTCAACAGACAAGAACGTCAGTATAGAATAGAATAGAATAGAATAGAATAGAATAGAATTGAATAGAATAGAATAGAATAGAAAACTTTGTGTGTGCAAAATTCATTTGCACACACAGAGACAAACAGGAGGAGTTACCTGGTTGTTATGAGGCATCCCGTACAGCGCCTCCACCAGGTCAGCTGCTCTCTTCAACAGCACCTCCTGCAGACAGAGGAGAGCAGCAGGTTCACTGTGTGTATGTGTGTTGACTTGACAGAGCTGATAGTTTAAACTGTGTTTATTCTAATCAGAGCTCAGTTACACATCACAGATCACACACACACACACACACACACACACACACACACACACACGCACACACACATACACTGAGCTTCTTTAACACTGAACCACTTCACTTCAATGAGCAGTTAGTGTTTAAAACACTGTCCAAACAAACCACACTGTGTGTGTGTGTGTGTGTGTGTGTGTGTAATCAGGCAGCAGCACAATGCTTCATTTAGTCTTTATCTTAATTAAACACTCTCAGTTAATCTGCTGCATTTCATTACAAACTTCTTCAGGAGGGTTTTCAATTAACCCCGCCCCCTCAGTCGCTCTCCTTCTCCTGCAGTCATCCTCATCATCATCATCCTCATCCTCTTCATCATCCTCATCCTCTTCATCATTCACCTTTCCTTTCCTGCTGTCCCTTCCTGGTTCTTTTTTCCTTTTCTCTCTTTCTTTCATACAATCTCTTCATTTTTCCCTTTTTCTTTCTACTTTTTTCTTTACTGTAAACATCAGTGAAAGTTAAGGTTAAGTCAGATACTTCTTTAACTCCACCAGGGTTATCATGACTAAACATTGCATGTGTTGGTTTGGTGGATTTAGATCTGTTAAATAGTCGTTGAAAGATTCATTTAGATTTTGATTTATATTTTCTTCATGTGACACTAAGAACTTGTTTCTCTGTGGAGGTGAGTTGTATTTGTATGTATTGTCACTGACATTTTGGGTTGAATTAACTCAAAATGATAATACTTAAATATTTAAGTTGATTTTACTAAATTCCTGTATGACATTTCTTGTCTTGTGTTATTTTTGTGTCTTTCCGTTTTATTTCTTTTACTTTCTGATGTATTTTCTCTCCTTTCCTTCTTGTTGTTTCCTTTTCTTTTCCTTTTATATTCCTTCTTTCCTTTCATATAACTATCTTTATGAGTAAAGATAGTTATATTATTTCCAACCTCTCCTGAACACATCGTCACACTATGAGTGTGTGTCACTGTGTCACAACACACACACACACTCTCACTGAGGGGAAGTCATTTCTGTGA
>CM072881.1:19217500-19225000 GCA_036937835.1 Pampus argenteus
ACTCTATCAGACTCTATCAGGCTCTATCAGACTCTATCAGACTCTATCAGACTCTATCAGACTCTATCAGACTCTTTAGGACTCTATCAGACTCTTTAGGACTCTATCAGACTCTTTAGGACTCTATCAGACTCTATCAGGCTCTATCAGACTCTATCAGACTATAATCAGACTCTTTAGGACTCTATCAGACTCTATCAGACTCTATCAGACTCTTTAGGACTCTATCAGACTCTATCAGGCTCTATCAGACTCTATCAGACTATAATCAGACTCTTTAGGACTCTATCAGACTCTATCAGACTCTATCAGACTCTTTAGGACTCTATCAGACTCTATCAGAGCTCTTCACATATGTGTAGTAACTTCAACATAGATCTGACAGATGATGCAGTGGTAACTTCGTCTTTATATTCACTAACTGCCTCTGATGTCTTCATCTGATGGTTAATTGGCCGTGATCAGCACGCCACCACACCGTGAAACAGTCCAATCAATAAGCTCAGACTGTGCATCACCACAGTAACCACAGGATGTCACAGAGCTCCCAGCATGCCGTTTAATAGACAGGATGTTGTTGTTGGTTGTTAATAAAGATGCGATCAGTTTGTATTGATCCGACATGACAGCAGTCGACTCTGTTTCATTTCTGTCAGTTGATGATGTCATGACTTTGTGATTAGTCTAATTATCTCATTATTGATACATCCATCTGTTATTCACCAGGCTGGTATTAATCAATTAGAACTTTGCTGAGAGCAATTAATTATGAGGGGAAACTGTGAAGGGTCAGAATAAAGTATATGAGGGTTAATACGCATTTATGAGGAATGACTTATAGTTACACAGACAGAGAGCTTTCACTGCCAATACAGATTATAGAAAGACAAGCAGATAAAACTCGTAGAAAACGATCAACAGAGCCGCTGTGATCCTGTTACAGCTGCAGGTGTGTATGTGTGTGTGTGTGTGTGTGTGTGTGGTGAGGAAATGAAAATCTGAGGGTAGGTCAGACAGGAGGCGTTGGAGAGATCGATGTTTTTCGATCAATACTCATTGAAATTTCATGAAGGTTGACCAGACTCCAGCTGTCTGTCTGCATGAAGACTGATATTAACACACATTTGTGGCCACGTGATGTCATCATTTCAATCCCAACGTCGTCCTCATTAACCCCTCGAGCCCTCTGACACATTCACAGGTTTATCTTCAGAAGAGGCTAAGCAGCTAGGCCTTACATCTGCAGGTGAGTTGCACTCTGTGATGTCTTATTTGTATCAGTTTATTCTCCATCTCAGACATCAGTGTTTGTATATGGAAGAGCCAGAATATCTGAAAACAATACAGAACGTATCTGATTGTGTTTCCTGTCCTCGTCTTTACATCCTGGGTCTATTTCCTATATTAATAATTATCTGCCTATTTATCAAAATTTGAGCTAACATTCAACATTCATGCCTGGAGCAAAATACTGAATTTGAGATTTGTGTATGACAAAAAGATGAACTATTCTGTCTGTCCAAAAATATAAAAAAAAATGATAAGATTTATTCATGATCTCCTCCTGCATCTACTGCATCTTCTCCTCTATTCACTTTCTATGGAAGCAGTGGTGCAATGCATGCTGGGAGGTGAGCAAGATGAGACAAACTGCTGAGGTGTGAAAAAGCAGCTGCTCTATGAAAGCGAAGATCACGTGACTGATGACATCACACACACACAACTGCTCAAAGGTCATTAACATGAAGGTAACACACACACAGTCAGGGTTGGGGGGTTAATGAGCTTTAAATGTGTGTAATTACTCTGACAGCAGTATGAACAGGAGTCTGCCCCAGAAAGAATAGACGAATAAACAGGCAGAGTGAGTGTGTGTGTAGGCGGGTGTGTGTAGGTGTGTGTGCGTAGGTGTGTGTGTGTGGGGGGTGTGTGTCCTCGAGACTGACCAGCAAATAGAGGAAGATGGTTTCATAAAGACACAGAGTTATTAATGACTGCTGTGAGCTGCTCTGTGAGCTGCTGCAGGATTCAACAGTACACACAGTCTACAGCATATAATGCAGTACAGTATAAACTGTAAATACTGCAGATTTTACTTTTTACCTCAACAGTCAAGTTTTGTCCAAAAGTAGCTCAAATTTTAAACTGCTGCAGAAGAAGAGGAAACAACGAGATGACGTCATTAACAGAGCAGCAAATCTCAAATGATGGAAACGTGGAAACCATGATGGAAATCACTGTGTTGTGTTGGGATGTGTGTAGAGGACACACATCCCAACACACAGAATAGTAGACAACAAAATAGGATCAAAAGAATAGTTTAAGTAAAGTAAAGAGGACACGAACTGAAAGGGTCAAAGTAATTGATAACAAAGTAATTCTGTAACTGGCTGTATGATTAGCCAATCAGCAAGCCCTCAGTCTTCAAACAGACAACCAATCACTGTGTGTGTTACCTGTGTAGACAAAGCGCCCCGGCGCTCCCTTACAGAACTGTTTGGACTTGTAGGACAGCGTGACCTCCACGACCCCGGGGATGTGGCGGGGAGGAGTCTGGACCCGGATGGCGTGAGGGGTGATCAGCTAGAGATTGAGAGAGCAAGACACCGTCTTTTCAGAGCAGACAGACGCACTAACACAATGACTGTATTGATTAGTGATCGATCAGGTGTGTGTTACCTCGCTCCACACTAGCATCGTGCCAAAGACGACCTGCAGGCCGTCGAAGAAGTTGTCACCAATGAGGATTACGGTGGCTCCGCCTGTCGTCCAGCCCTCGCTGGGACTGATGGCTTTAATGCAGGGAGTAGCTGCTGGACCAGAGACAGAGTGGTGGGCAAGTAAAACATGTGAAGGTCTGAGAGTTTCACAGAAAGCATTTAGTCTCCTCCACCTTTATGGACGTGACATGATGCTGACAGTGTGTCAGTGTCAGGCAGCATTTCTACATTTGATGTCAGGATATGAACCCTTTTACATCCATTAAAATAGAGAGATTACTATGGATTCTACCAAGAGGTCCGCATCCAGTCACAGGTTTACATGAGTCTGGATCTTCAGCACTGTCACCCCCATCCATCAGAGTACTGATTTATTCAATTCACTTTCTCCTTACCAGAATATAGTAAGAATAGAAAGTCTCCAAACTTCTGTCCACTTCCTCTGTACTTAACACTACAGTCACACACATCATCAACTCCTCGCTTACAATAGGTGTGTTTCATGCAGCATTTAGTCGAGTCGCATCACAATTCCCGCTACCTGAAACTTGGGTGTCATGATTGATGACAAACTGACCTTTAAGGTTAGTTTGATTGTCTTTTTGCCCTGTACAACATCAGGAAGATCAGACCCTCCTGGTGCAGGCTCTTGTAATATTATGCAAAACAGCAAGCAAAACATGTCCCGCCTACCTGAACTCCTTCATTCAGGTATGCACTCCCTCCTACCAATGAAATGCACCTGGTGCTACAACCACAACAGGGACCTCAGTCTCTACCCAGACCCAGACAGAGATCTGATCATCTGACCCCTCCGATTTATCTTGTGAACATTTTGAGGGGTCCTGACCCACAGGTTGGAAACACTGTTCAACACAACTTCAATACTACTGAAGGTCACACACACACACACACACACACACACACAGAGAGAGAGAGAATGTGATCTAATTGGGTCGTGCCTTTTATCCTCTTTAGTTTAGTTCACTCCAGCAGTACACACACTGAACACACATAGACACACACACACACACACACACGCACACACACATACAGCCGGTAATGACTACTTTTCTCTCTTCTTTCAAGTGCGGCTGCAGATTAATTATAAAGTGAAATGAAAGCGTGTGTGTGTGTGTGTGTGTGTGTGTGTGTGTGAAGCAGAGCAGCTAATCTTGTCACAGACTATTTAAGATGACATTACAGCACCTGACCTCTATTCTATTCTATTCTATTCTATTCTATTCTATTCTATTCTATTCTATTTCCAGTCTAATCTAAACTGTTGTGAAACTGCTTCACTGTTAACTCTTAAACAATCTGGACTTGATTCATAAACTAAAAGAAATGTTGGATTTGAGTAAAAATATATAAATATAATAACTTTTACTGACAAACTTGAAAATAAAAATCAGTTTAGTAATTATTACTCTTTTAATAAGTCATTTATTTATTCTTTCGTTATCTTTGGGTTGTGCACTGAACAGCATGTTTGAGGACAGCATCTTGAACTTTGGTGTTTTTTTCACAACTTTCTCACATTTTAAAGAACAAACAACTAATCAATTATTAGACAAAATAATAATAAAAAAATAAATATATAATGACGATAATCTTTAGTTGCAGCTCTATGTTGATGCAAATTAAATGAATTTCTACCAATCGCCTGGCTTGTCTGTGTGTTGTTACGGTCAACGTGTTCACTGCTGGCCGGTGACTTCTTATTCTTCTTTCACATATATTTCACATGTTTAAAGCTCTCTTCTTTAAACAGACAGTATCTGTGCACAACAGAACAAAGTGCTGCAAGAAACACTGAAATGAGAGAGAGGGTTCAAACCCACGGGACTCTGCTGTGCTCTGATTGGGAGGGGTGGTTTCCATGGTTACCATCTTTAATTAGGAGGGCAATTAAAGAGGTTGAACGGCCCACAAAAAGACACACACACACACACACACTCACACACTGTCTATCCTCTCTGGGGACGGTGAGTCGTCTGGTCTTCCTACCCATAAGCCATTGGGGCGATTTCTCTTCAAAGACCAAATTACTCTCCTCTCTCTGCCTCCACTCGGTTCAACCTGCTGCTTTAGATGCTTTAGCGCCATGTCAGAGGAGCTTTTGTTATATTATTACATCATTTCAGTCCAGCTGAATCCACTGTGATCTGCATGTATGTGATTGCAACATGAATTATTTAATCATAATGACTTAATTAATGACATAGTGATATAGGAAGTGTTTTGTTTATATCAACATAAACAGCAGAAACATATGACTAACATGACAAACCAGAAAGATAACTTCACATATTTTCATGCTTTCGGAAGTGAAACATGGAGCTCCTCAGGTTTCTGTATTGGGTCCTTTCCTATTTTTTAACATTCCCAATTCAGCACAGAGATTTATTAGAGTAGCATGTAGTGAAAACCTCAAGCTTCATACCTTCAGATGGGTCCAGCCTCCGGGCTCGGCGGCCATGTTTGGAGTTGTTGTGTACAAACATGTTGTCGGAGACGGCAAGAACATGACCGTCCACGTTCACCGTTGTAGACACCACCACCTGCAAACACACACAAAACTGAACTTAGACTTGCAAGTTTTTAAAGCCAAATTCAGTTGAAATTCGAAATATGTTTTTTGTGGTAGCTACTCTGTACCCACTGATCCTGTTCAAGTTAAAAAGGGAGGCTGGAGTCTTTCCCAGCATGCATTGGGTGACCCAAAGGACATCCTTTCAGTAACACAAATATTTCTCTACATTTCACATCCATTTACATTAAAGATGCTCATCCTCTGAGGAACATGGAAATCTGAGAAATTATCACAGAAGAAGCCAGTAAGTTTTGAGATATTGTTATATGATATATTTTTGTTACTCAAATAATAATCAGAAGTAAAATGTGAAGTACTAATACAAAAACATTTTTCAATATATATTCAGATTTAGGTCAGATTTGAACAGTCTGGACAGCCGCTCCTCAAACTGTCCAGACTGACAGTTCAAGGAGCGGCGGTCGTTCATCATCCCGGGGCTGTTGCCGTGCCGAGGTTGCTGCCGTTGATCCATGGCGACGGATCAGAAGGTCGCACAGAGAGTAAGTAGAGGTGTCCTCTCTGTCGCCACGGTGACTAACCAGCACATCCTTCACCCAGCTGTCACCACAACAACCGTCGACCAGTCCGGAGGCTTCACCTGACTTCACCTGTCTCACTCATCCAATCCCACCCCCCTCCCACTCCTCTTCTGGTTTAACTGGACTTAACATCCTGTCAGCTTGCTCAGCACAGCGTGGAGAGAGAGAGCGTGTGTGTGTGTGTGTGTGTGTGTGTGTGTGTGTGTGACAGCAGACACACAGGAGGAGAAAATCCACTGTGGCTCCTCCTTTCTTCCTCTTTTGTTTCAGACTGAAATATCTCACCAGCCTTCCTAAACTGAAGTGAAATGTGATTCACTCATTCATTTCATCTTCCTCAGAGGATGAATCCTGCCAACATTACATTACATTACTGACCTCACTTCTCCCCTAGTACCACCAGCAGGTCAAACATTTACTTTAGTTAATAAAGAAATACCTGCTCCACATTTACACTGTTATAACTTTACATGTTCTAACTGCGATAGTTCACAACACAGTGTAAACCTGTATTCTTAATGCATCATAGCAATAAAAGTAATAATAAAACCATAGCAACGATACTTCAACAACAACATAGCAGCAGAATGCTGAACTAATGATGTCTCCATCTTTTAATGCTTCATCTAACTGCCTCCAACTCTTCATCACAATATCTCCTTTCCTCTCCTGCTCTTGTTGAAGCTAATGAGATAATACAGCTGATCAATAATTAGAGGATCAATCACAGACAGCGTGTCACTGATAGACTGTCAGCTGGTTCTTGTTGTAAAGTGTCTGATGAGTGAGTGAAGCTGCTCAAGACAAGAGGGCCACACAGTGAGATTGATTTATCTGCAGTCACAGAGCAGAGAGTAAAGGTTCAATTCAGCAGTTTTAAATATGAACAGTAGTATTAACACTTTATGTTATAGTAGAAAGAAGCTGAGATTTAACTGTAAAATCTGTTTTTCTGTCAAAATAAAGTAAAGATAAATAAATACAGAAAAGTACCAATAAATAATGAAATCATTCTGTAAATTGATTCTAAATTAAATGTAATATTATTTATTATTTAAATCTCAGCAGCACGTGAGTACTGAACAGGAGATGAAAAAAGATTGTCAGGTTTTGTGATTATCTGCAGACATTTTCAGTCCAACACAAATCTCCATAAATGAATGATAGACACCTCAGTGATGTCACAACATGTATTGATCTGATCTCTGATTGTTCTGCCAGAAAGGATCAATATGTAGAGTGACACACAGGATATAAATGAAGCTTTCCCAGCTTTCCCAGTGTATTGAGACATTAAGTAAAAGTCCTGTTTTTAAAAATGTACTTAAGTTAAAGTATAAAAATATTAGTATTATTAGCTAAATGCAATCTTTATACATATATACATTATGTATTATTTCAGCTAGTTTTAATTTATTTATTAAAAAAGCTTCATGACTGAAAGACACTAAAGTTATAAATAAACAGACATGCAGACAGATAGACAGACAGGTGGTTGACCTCATATATTAACTACAAAGCAATAAGCCTGGGACCACCCTGCTGCTATGCATTATGGGTACAGCAGGTCCACTGAAGCCATGTCCTGCCCTTTAGGGAAATGAATTCAGCTGTGGGTGTGAGTGTGTGTGTGTGTGTGTTA
>CM072881.1:19230000-19242500 GCA_036937835.1 Pampus argenteus
CCTCCTCCTCCTCCTCCTCCTCCTCCTCCTCCTTCTCTTCTTTTTCTACTTACTGACGTGGAGCTTATTCATCTTTCAGACCAGACTCCTGAACAGCTGAGAGGACAACTACGTCGAGCAGGCTGCTCGTGTCGACTCCTGACAGAGTCCACCCGTTCCAACCTGCCTGCACACACTTCTTCACCTCTTTTCTACACTCTCCATCGCTCTAGACTGTTGACCTTGACTACTTAAAATCCTCCACCTACTTTATCTCTTCTCCCTGTAACCTCACTCTTCTCTCTGATTCATACACACTGTCTTGTACTCTGTCTTGCTGCGGCTAACCTGATCAATTATATTTATTGTCTTTTAACTCAGCGTCCTGGAGGAACACTTATAAGATTTTATTTGTCACACACACAATATTCATTATTCTGTGTTTAGCACAGGAAACTGTTAGCCTAGCTTAGCACAAAGACTGGAATCAGAGGAAACTGTTAGCCTAGCTTAGCACAAAGACTGGAATCAGAGAAAACTGTTTGCCTAGCTTAGCACAAAGACTGGAAGCAGAGGAAACTGTTAGCCTAGCTTAGCACAAAGACTGGAAGTGATGTCACTGAACGGGAAGTGTTGAGTGTCTGTATTTCAGACAGTGGGGCTTAATTGCCATATTGAATTAGCCTCATTAGCATTTGCAATTAAGCGCTACTTCTCCTGCTGAGATACTCTGTCTCTCAGCCTGAGGCTTGAACCAATCACATGACAGACAGCTCTGTCTGGAGACCAATCACAGCACAGATGATGAGAGATGTCACTGACAAAGTTTTACTGTGTTCATCTTAAGTACTTGTCCTACTTAAGACAGATTCTCATTAAGTCTTCTCGTTAAGACTCAGCTGATGGACAGAAACAGGAACTGAGATGAAAAGAAAATTTAAAAAACGTCAAAGTTTAATTTATTAAAGAGGGAAGAGAAGAAGAGAAAAAGATAAGAAGAAAAGATGATCAGACCTTCACAGAAAATGAAGTCCATGATCAACTAACATCTACCCTCACACACACACACACACACACACACACACATAAACACACCCACACACACTCACACACACACACACACACACATACACACCCACAAGCTAAAGTCAATGACATCATCAGAAGTGGTTAAACTCCTGTCATGTGTTGACAGACAGGTGCTACTGTTGCCATGGCAACCACTCTGCGTTCTTCCTCTGTGTTTCTCTTTGAGCTGAATGGCTCGTTAACAGATGCCTCGTTAAAAAGTCGTTAACAGAAACACAAACAACAAAACACGACATGTAAACACTTTCACTCAAACTGTGTGTGTGTGTATGAAGGACCTCTGTAGATAATTAAATCTTCTGATGCAACGTAATGCTGTTTCCTGAAATATCAGAAGACTCTGTGAGTGTGTGTGTGTGTGTGTGTGTGTGTAGTGAGGTCCTCACAAGGACAGAAGTACTAACACGTGTGTAAAAAAACGTTAATCAGGGGATTTCCTGTGGCAGATGCATGGAGTAGACGCAACGAACAAGCGCTCCTGCTCGTTTCAACTTTTTGACTCCTTTATTTATTTCACAACCAACGTATTAAACTATTTTATTTCACTCGTTTAACCCTTTTATCTCTTTAAAATGACTTCAAAGAATGGCAGAGCTGGAAAAAAGGGTGGAGGCTGTCTCTGCACTATTGGACCAGTACTGAGAAGCATTAGCTACAGACTTCAGGTCGAAACGAAATTTGATCAAGTTCGGGCCACTGTAGAAGACCACTCTGAACTATATAAAACGTGTAGAACTCCAAACTAGAGTCGATCTCCTCTCAACACACTCAGTCGAACTAAACTATTGCAGAGTAAAAGTCTTTTCTATGTTCATGGTGACAAATCTGGGAAAATATTAGCCAATCAGCTGAAGGAATTTAAAGCAAAACATCACAAAAATCTAGATGAATGATGATAACATCATCTCAGATCCCTCTAAAATCACATTTAGAAACTTTTACTCCCAACTTTATACTTACAACTTCCCAAATGATGGTATGTTGATTTCCAGGATCACTTAGAGGTCCCCACACTCACCCATGATAATATGACTAGGGTAGACGAGCCTATATCGCCGGGTGAGATAGCAGCTGCCATTTCCTCATTGCAATCTGGAAAATCACCTGGACCTGAGTTTTTCAAAACATTTTCTTCTTTACTTCCGGTCTCTGACCTCTGTAATTCCAGTTTCCAGTGTGGCAGCAGAGCGGGATTCAGTCTCCAGAACAATATTAAAACAGCCATGAGAAGTCGTCTGTCAGAGGAAACCTCATGACGATAGCCTCTGCAGCAGTCCCACTTGAGACATTTGATTACACGCATGCAAGTTTCAAGTTCCATGCGGACCACGAGGAAGGTGTGAAACTGTGCGTTTAGGCCACAGGTAAACTGTTCATGTGTCATTATTCATTGTTCATACTGGGGACACACAGTCAGAATTATTTGTTTAGTTTCAAGAATTAATGCAATGTGATTTAACATGTCATTATTTTTTTAAGGGACCGGTAAAAACATATTATGATTTCTAAGACCCTGTCAGTCAAAATGAAACCTCTGCACAAGAGCAAACTTTTTTCTGTGAATGAGGCACTTGCTTTAAAATATACCAGCCCCCTTTAAGATTGTGGAAAACAAATGTGCCTACTTTGGCGTTACAGTTACAAGGAAACATAAGTGTCTCTTTAAAGAAAACTCTTACACTCTACTAACTAATGTGAAAGAGCACTTGAAGCACTGGTCACCCTCATCTACATCTCTGGTGGGCCGGATCAAAGCTGTTAAAATGAAAATTCTCCCTAAATCTTTGTATCTCTTTCAATCTATACCAATCTTCATTCCCAAATCCTTCTTTGACACATTGGACTCAATCATATTGGCCTATATATGGAGGGGCAAGCCCCCTAGATTAAATAAAGTCCATCTTCAAAAATCTAAAAAGGATGGAGGTATGGCACTATCTGGGCCGCTAATATACGTTGTATTACTTTCTGGTCGCATTTTCTCGATTGAGCTGACTGTCCGACATGGTTCTGTAGTTGAGTACCTCTCCCCCAGGTAAGTGGACTGATAGTCCAACGGTTTGGCACACAATGAGGGTTTGGGCTCTGTTCAGAAGGCATTTTGGCTTTTGCGACTTCTTTCTCTTTAGTCCTGTTCTGTTTAATCCCATTTAAACCCATTACACCCATCATCACACACATTTTTAGGATACCTACAGGCAAGACATTTTCTCCATTTTCAGATGCCTAGTTTCCCGGAGGCAACCAACGCGACCACTGCCAATATGTTACTTGATCTCTATCCATCGTGCAAAGGGTTAATATCAGTAATTTATGACAAACTGATGGGTATAAAACAGACTCCTCTGAACACAATTAAAACTGCTTGGGAGGAGGATTTAAACCTTCAAATGATGTATGAGATTCCAGTCTCAGGCTGATGAATTCATCATCTCTCTGTGCACGTCACTGCCTGTTACAGTTTAAGAGGTGCACAGGGCTCATATATCTAAAGCCAAATGATCCTGTATGTACCCTGACGTTGATCCTTTATGTGACAGATGTAAGAGAGGTGAAGCCTCACTTTTCCATATGTTTTGGACTTGTCCAAGCCTGGAAAAATACTGGAAAAAGGTTTTCCAAACATTGTCCCTTATTCTTAATCTTGAGCTAGAACCCAACCCACTGAACCCTCACTTTTGGCTAGACGTGCAATTCTTCTGAGGTGGAGGGATGCTGCCCCGCCTACACACGCTCAGTGGTTAAGAGACATCTTGTCCTGTCTCGACCTCGAAAAGATCCGATACTCAGTTTGTGACTCAAGCAAGAAGTTCCAACAGGTGTGGGGACCTTACTTGAAGTACTCTGAGAACCTTAAGTCCATCTGAACTAGTCAGCTACAGAGTCTGATCCTACTTATTTACATTTATTTATTTATTCATCTGGTTTGTTTGTTTATTTATTTTATTTTTATTATTTACTTATCCTGCAACTCGACTTCCAGCAGATCCCTAAAACACTGCAGGAATAATTCCCCTCAGGAATCATGGTTTGTAGGAGGGGAGGGATGTTCAATGTGTGAGCCTATATGATGTGATACATGAAAATTCAATAAAGATATCTGAGAGAATCAATAATGATCTGCCACTACCGGCATCGCTTACTCACGATCAATAAACACATACACATCATTAGTTGTCTCCTCCTCCTCCTCCTCCTTTCACCCTCTCATCCTCTCCTGCTCCTCTCCTCCTCTCCCCCTCTCCCCTTCTCCTCCTCTTCTTCATTATTGAAAGTGGAAGAAAGACTGAACAAATAAGGAAAAGAAGGAATACCTGATGAATTGAATCTCACTCATAACAGATAATCTGACGGTGTGTTCAGGTGTTTAAATGTTAACAGATAATCTGACGGTGTGTTCAGGTGTTTAAATGTTAACAGATAATCTGACGGTGTGTTCAGGTGTTTAAATGTTAACAGATAATCTGATGGTGTGTTCAGGTGCTTAAATGTTAACAGATAATCTGATGGTGTGTTCAGGTGTTTAAATGTTAACAGATAATCTGATGGTGTGTTCAGGTGTTTAAATGTTAACAGATAATCTGATGGTGTGTTCAGGTGTTTAAATGTTAACAGATAATCTGACGGTGTGTTCAGGTGTTTAAATGTTAACAGATAATCTGACGGTGTGTTCAGGTGTTTAAATGTTAACAGATAATCTGACGGTGTGTTCAGGTGTTTAAATGTTAACAGATAATATGACGGTGTGTTCAGGTGTTTAAATGTTAACAGATAATCTGACGGTGTGTTCAGGTGTTTAAATGTTAACAGATAATCTGACGGTGTGTTCAGGTGTTTAAATGTTAACAGATAATCTGATGGTGTGTTCAGGTGTTTAAATGTTAACAGATAATCTGACGGTGTGTTCAGGTTCTGGAAGCTGCACAGTGTTAGAGCAGAGAAACAGCAGCAGATGGTGTGTTCAGGGTCCCACTCTTTTCTGTGACTATTTCCCAGGAAGAAAAAATATGCAGCTACACATCATCTCTCCATTGACTCCCATGCATTCATACATTTAACATTTAGCTGGCCGGGGCCCCCTGGGGGCCCCAAACATTATTCTGCTGTCAGTCACCCTGAAACACGGCCAGTAATGAGATTCCATCCAAAACCAACCTGCAGCATGAGAGGGAAAGCACACCTACGCCCGCTAAATGATTGACAGCACGTCATCCTCCCATAATCCCACACTGCAGACACCAGAGACACTCGCAGACAGGAGATTGTAACCCCCCCAAAAAATATTCTCACATCTGGTATTCAGAGCGTGAAGAGATGAGAGCGAGTCCCATCACCATCATCAAGTACAAACAGCAGATCAAATCTCGCTCTACTCCAGTTTAAAAATGATTCTGTTCTTCTGCAGACATTAAACTGACTGGGATCATCTCCGTCAGACGTTCTCACACTCACACATCATCATTGACCCTCAAAGGCTTCTGTCTTCTCACCAAAGAACAAAGAAACTGGCTCACCCCCCCCCCCCACCCCCCACCCCCCCACTGAAAAATAACTTACAGTGGATAAAAGCTTCAGACTGTGTAAAGGAGCTGTGACACACAGACAGGCAGAAAACTAGCTGGATGTTCAACGTTTCTACAGAATCAACATGAAAGCTGTTTGAATCCAAACACACACATAGATAGATATATCTATATATATATATATATATATATATAGATATATACATATATATATAGATATATAGATATATATATTGGTCCGGGCAACTTGCATACTCTGGACTGGACCTATATGACGGCCGTGTTGATGTATTGCAGCAGTGAGCCAAAGTCAACTACAACTCCACATCAAACAACCAATCATGAAACAAATGTACAATCTGCAGTTCATCTTCAGGTCAGTGACCATGGTGACGCATTTGCACAACAAATTGTTTTGAATTCACTGCAGCTCTGACTGACTCCATGGCAACAACTGTCAAGGCTCATGGGTATTGTAGTTTTTCATTCACTCAATTTAAATTCCATTTTCAGAAGAGCAGGGTGGAAGGAGGCCGCTGTTCGTTATCTGGCCTAACTTTAAGGAAGTAGTAACTTTAACCCACATCACTTTTCTGTGACCTTAAAGTGATCATTTGAACCCGAACCCAACCTGAACCTGAACCAGACTTCATCCACAGCATCACATCATAAACATCTTTACAGGTGAAAACACAAAATCTCAGCTTGAAAACAGAAACGTGATTGTTTATGGATCATTATCAGGGGATGCATCATACAACGTAAACATGACATACAAGAATAAAGAATACAAATAGAACAAAATCAAGGTAATGAAAATAATGAAAACAAAATAATATTAAAGTTACTTTTAATTAAATTAAAACGTATAATAGTTTTAAATGGAATATTAAACTTGAAACATTGATTGTAAAATGCACAAATAAATGAAGTGTATGAAAGTATATAAAGGAACAGGAGTATAAATGGATCGTGACATGTGCGTAAATAATTAAATGATGTGTGATGTGATGTAGATAATAGAATTATTATTATTATTATTATTATTATTATTATTATTATTATTATTATTATTATATGCAGGTATGATGTGAGCGTAGCTGCTTCTGCAGACACAGATATTTGTAATATTTCTCAGTATTTAAATCATGAAGCTGGTTTGAGTGTTTGTGCTCTCAACAGCAGACTCTGACCCTGACATGTTTCCTGTTCACTGGACGCCGCCCCAAAACACAGGAGACCTTCCCATCATGCATTTCAGCAGGCAGAGGGAGAAAAAAGAGCCGCTGAAATATCACCACTTCTCTTTTCAAAAGGCTGCAGCAGTCACATCCATCCCTCCATCCATCTACCCCTCCTCCCTCCTCCCTCCCTCCACAGCCTCGGAGAAGAGAGAGAAGGAGGGGAAAAAGGGGGGAGGGAGGAATGAGATTAATACTCAGGGGGAGGACTAGAGGAGAGGAGGGGGAAGTGAAAAGAGGAGAGGAAAGAGTATGATTCCTCCTGGGACAGAAGAGGGGGAGAAGGAGGAGGAGGGGGAAAATACAAGACAAGAGGAGGAAGGTGGTGCTTTACTCAGACCAGACTCTTTATGAATTATGTTCATTTTAAATGATTCTTCTGGATTTATGTTTTCACTTCGTGTCACACACCTGCAGTCAGTGAACGCCTCACTCCAGGAGTTATTATTGTGCTCAGAAATGTTTGATTTTGCAGCAGCTTTGTGTTTTGTACGTCTTGTCTTTTTGTAGTACAGTTGTGGGAAAATAATGTCTTCTTTTCCTTTTGACTTCGCCACAGTGAATCAGTTCATCTAAGCACAGGAAAATAATTTGATATTTTAAAACTACTACCAGTGAAGAGTAATATGTATCACTACGTGTGCACTGCAACGTAAGTTAGTGCAACACAAAGGCCATAATTGCTCCACATCTATTGATTTGAACATTTGATGCAGAAAAGTTGTAGGAATTTAGCAAAATTTCAAGATGTTGTAAATATTGCAGAGATTTCTTGAGTTTGTGGGTAATTATTGTAATCGCAGACTGAAGATATAGTTAGAAAATATTTTAAAATGTTGATGTAAAAAATATCTTTAAATGTGTTTCTGTTTTGCAGAATCATTCAGTATCGAGTGATACAGTTTCCGATTGCTTCATGATTGTTTTGTTGGAGCAGCCGGCCAATCAGAGGACAGTCGCTAACAAGCTAGCTAGCTAACTAGCTTCAGAGCTTCAATCTCAGAACATCATTCCTGAAGCTGACCTTTAACCCCGTGATGTCACTGTGACAACACACACTGTCTGAAGTAATGACATTATCAACACACACACACACACACACACACACACACTCTGACATGTTGATTTGAAGCAGAAATGCTGCTATTAAAATAATGTGTGAGAGAGCATGAAATACATTCAGCAGATCAACACACACACACACACACAGGATGACAATACACAGCGTGTGTGTGTTACCTGTCGATGATGACAGGGTCTGACGGCGTCTCGTTCCTGTTTCCACAGCTCTTCTTATCACAACAGCGACTGGCAGCGAGACAAAGAGAGAATAATAAAAACTGTTGTAATACCTCGTACAGTGTGTTCACCACAGTACATGCAGTACTGCAGTACAGATGACAGTACAGGTTAGAGGTCGAGTACTGCAGTGTGTGTAGTGCAGGTAGATGTTGTTACCTGCACATGATCTCGTGTGTCAGCAGAACTCGGCACATCTCTGGATTCTTATCTTGACCTTCATAGATGATTGCCTGACACACACACACAAACACACACACACACATTGTTGACTGCAACACAGCTCCTCACATTATAACTGTATGAAAGTAACTGTGATAGAGCGCCACCTGTAGGCTGCAGAGATCATTACAGCCTCAACAAACATCCTCATGTTTTATCAGTTTAAACATATAAAGTTTGGAGGTTGAACACTGCTGCTCTTTGTTACGATGTGTTTCACATGCGTCGTCTGGTTTTAAGCAACGTGTCTGGACAATGATCACTGACGAACGTTTCAACAGGTTTCCTTTAACGCTCATCTTCAGACGTTACTTGAGTTTTCACATTGTTAAAGATGAAACCAGTGGTTTCAACCTTTTAGTCTGTTGACGTCTTACTAAAAGCAGTGTGTAGTCGGGTCACATTTCAGATGTCTATGAGTTGTTAACAGCTCCACCAAATAGTGATTTTTACCTCTAAACTTCTCACATGGTTTCATTTCAATAAATGTTCAAATGATCCAATATTTCAGCAAAAATCAAAGATTAGAGAAAAAGTCCAAAAGCTGAAAACAGATTTGTGTATCAGAACTTTGTTTCTTCTTCTTTCCTCTCCCATTAATCATCTCACGACCCCTCAGATTTATCTGGTGACCCTTTGGAGGGCCCCGACCCCTAGGTTGGGAACCACTGGACTAAACTAGCAGTACTTTAACTACATCAACCTTATAATACTGATCTGAGTATGACTCATCTTCATATTTTCACTTGATGCAGAATCATCGTTTAACTTCACACCTGCATTAACTGAACTCAATCTGACGCATCGTCATCTTTAAGTTGAAATAAACAGTTGTTTATTTCCACATCCAGCAGCAACATCATCATCATCATGTGGAGTCGTGTTTGTGTCCAATATTCACTCTCTCCACCAACTCCTGAGGGAAACATCTAAATGCTGCACTATGTTCACCAGCTGCTCTACAGTAACTGTGTCTGTTAGCTGGTTGCTGCTGAGCACGTTGTGTTCAGAGACTTTTCCATCTTTTTCTCTGAAATCATGAGAGCTGAGAGTGAACCAGAACAGTAATGTTGCAGCTGGTCATATAAACAATGAACTGAAAGTCACTATAAAGCTCCGTAAAGAAGAGAAGCTGCAGAGTTTCTCTGTTATAAAGATATAGAAGCAGTAGGTTGAATGCATGGTAATATACTGCACTTAGCACTTTTCTAGTCTTTTTGACCACTCTACACACGTCAACATTCATTCAGTCACACACACATTCATACACTGCTGGCAGAGGATGCCATGCAAGGTGCCTGCTGCTCATCATGAGGAGGTAATAATTCACACACACTCAGGAAGTAACGAGGATCGAACACTGATCTGTAGATTAATGGATGAGCGCTGAGCCACATTCTCTGTGATCAGAGACACTTAGCATCATTATCTGTGGTCTCACAGAGAGAGAGAGAGAGAGAGAGCATTGCTTTGAGTCATGTTGACTCACAGCAGCAGTGATTGCAGTGTGTGTGTGTGTGTGTGTGTGTGTGTGTGTGTCCTTATACCAAATTTTTTTTAAACCACAAATTTAAACATATTTTTCATCTCATCAGTGGTTAATAAATGGTGATTAATCTTTAATCTTCATTAATGTTTATTTATTATTTATTTATTATTAATGAGTGTTTTCTTTACGTTTAACACTTTGTTTATTAAATACTTTCTCATAATTTTATGATCTCATGTTATATAAAACAAGGATGTTTTAGATAACATTATTTCTTTTCATTTATTAAAGTGAAGGATGTAATAACTTTTGAATGGTTTCATTATAACCCATATGTGCAAAAATGTATTCCAGCTGCACAAAGATAACTCATTTTGAAATATCTCCATTTTTTGTATATTCTGGGCCATTTTAGGAAAAGTCATAAAACTCAAGGCTTAAAGGTTTTTATTGCTTTCAAATGTCAGAAACGGTCAACTTTAAGTAGGGGTTAAAATCATATATATAATATATAAAAAATATAATTCAAATTTAAATCTGACTTTCCAGGTGATGTTTCCTGATAATCAATAATCAATATCTCACCTGTTTGGTCATGGAGTCGATAAGTCGGACGTACAGATCCTGCTCTGTTCTCACTCCTGCACACACACAAATATTAATATTATTTTTACTTTGGTTCCAGTTTTCCAACCAGGCGATGCTGTGAAGTAAAACGAGCGAACCCACCGTTACTGTAGAGCAGCTGCAGTTTGTAATGAATCCCGTTGTTGGTTTTCTCCCCGCTCGGCTCCTGAACACAAAAGTGCAAATCAAGCAAACCTCTTTCAGTACGGAGTGGTGCATTTGGTTTTTTACACCTGTTTGAGCCTGCTGTGAGTTTGGTGTTGGGTTTCTAACCCCGCCCAGCCCGCATGGAGATGGGATTTGAACAGTTATGAACATGTTGGGGCGTTCTTGTTTTCCACCTTGTGTTAGGCTGTTTGAGACTGTTGTTGGTTTTCTATTCCAACTCCCCCTCAACTTTCTCCTGAACCAGTGAAGAGGACATTATTCTGCAGGGGTGGGGTTAAGCAGACTGTCACAAGTGTGTTTGAATTCTGCTGTCAGCTTTGTTTTCCAGTGTAATATGGAGGTGCGTTTGGTGTTCAGAAGCTGTGTTGGTGATGATTGTGGGCTGTGTTTGTTTTGTGTCTCTCTCTGTTTCTCACCTTCTCTTTCTCCACGAAGTCGACGTAGGCGGTGCGTTCGATCTCTACCGGTTGACCCTGCCGGTCGTACAACGCCAGCACAAAGTGGAAGAAGTTGGACTTCCTCAGATTGGATGGAGGCTGCTTCTCAAAGTGAGCTCGGGCTAACCCCACCCCGCTGAGGACAGAGAGACAGCTGGTCAGAGGTTTGGAGAACAAACTGCACAAAAACACACCGTCAGCATAACATTCATGTTTTCTGTGATATTTCTGGGAATTTAGGAGTTAAATGTTCTCTAAATATCTTTAAAATTAATAGGAAATTTAGAAAATTCATCACTGAAATTCTGGAAAAGTTTGAATTAATAGGCTTTAATACATTATACAACAACAATGTGAAATGTTGTTCAGTGGTGAAACACGTCATCGGCTCGTCGTCCATCATGTCATGTTCGTGCTGGTCGGGTATTTTTGGGTCTTAAAAGCAGACACGACTTGAGGATCGATTCTGGACTGACGTTTTTCCACTTTCAGTGTACAGTGACACAACAATCAGACCTGAGTGAAATTTAAACTTTACATTCTAAATTTTTCTACGTCCAGATTGAAGAAGAAGCGAATCAACATCATTGATTTCTCAGAACCGATAGTGACGTATGCAGTTTGCAGTCCAAAACATTCAGATCCTCAATTTACTGCCACAGATGAAGAACAACAGCTCCTCACGTTTGAACCAGAACCAGCATTTCATATAAACAAAAGAACTAGAATAATTTTCTTTTGAACAACTCTTTAATTTTTGCATCTCTGATATGAATTCACTGAGACGATAAGAAAAAATGCATTAATGAAAATATTAAACTTTTCACAAATAACTGAACCTGACAAACATACAGAGACAAAAGGGAAAAAAGGATTAAACTTTTACAACATTTACTTTCTAAACAAAACATGTCAGCTGACATGTAAAAATAATGTATGTATGTAAAAATTATTTAAAAAAATTAAAATAAAATGTATTAAATTTAAAACTTCCTTCATGCGAGCTGTATCTGTACCGGAGGATAAATCAAATGCACCTCAGAGAGGAAGAGCTCCCGATAATCTGACTTTCGGCACATTATCAACCTCACATGTGACTCTGACATGTTTAAATCATGAAAATACACATTACATGTTTCTCTGGCAAACTGAGGACGGATCAAATATTAAATCACACATGAAGAAAATAAAGATCCTGAGTGACTTCAGGTTTGACCTCCACATGTAAAACCACCTTTCCCCTTCTAACGTGAATGTTAATGGAAGGTAATAATTCAGAGAAGTGAAGAAAATATTGATCAAAGATGTGACACGAAGCTTCAGGCTTTAACCTCCACATGAATGAATAATGTTAACAACAACAGCAACTCTTCAGGGAATATTAAAGAGAGCGAAAGAAATCACATGTTCATGTGTAGATTTATAA
>CM072881.1:19247500-19360000 GCA_036937835.1 Pampus argenteus
GTTTCTGCGTTCTGAGCTGCAGCTGCTGTTTTATGATCTGATCTTGTTTCTTTAAAACTCGATCTGTCAGCTGCAGGTGATGAATCCTCCGACGTTATGAGACGGACGTGATGAATTATCCGCCTTTATTTTTCACTCATTTCCATGTGAATGTGCATTTATTATTTTATTAGTCTGTCCTTTACTTGATTTCTTTCCTCTCTGTGGTCAGAAATTTAAAATGCTTTAAATGTTTTCTCTCTGCAGATTAAATTTATGTCCTGATGTACGTTCAAACAT
Organism: Pampus argenteus; assembly: GCA_036937835.1. NCBI lineage: Eukaryota > Metazoa > Chordata > Actinopteri > Scombriformes > Stromateidae > Pampus > Pampus argenteus. Next base: position 19,247,780 of record CM072881.1, read on the forward strand.
TTTGTTTAAATTATAATCCAGAAGGTTTTCAGTTTAATGCAGTTTTTTATGAGTCGAGACATTTATTTTTGTCTGATGCAGGAAAAAAATCCCGAACAAATCTCTTCAGATTCATTCACATCTTTTCTGTTTGTTTGTTTGTTTTTAATTATAAATATGAAAACAAACATGATGTTTAAGTGTAAATGAAGCTTCAATTCATGAAATAAAACACATTTATTGTTTTATTTCATTGATTTGAACGTGTGAATCAGCATTATTATGAAATGAAACCATTTACTTCATGTCAATAACGATAATAAAAAACAACTGAAACACAATAAAAATAATCTTTACATGAATTATTGTTGTTTCCTCTGCAGTTTATCATCTGATTTACAGTATGTGTGTGTGTGTGTGTGTTGCTCACTCACACCGTCACACACATACAAAAGGAAACACTTCACACACAATAAAGAGCACGAGGGCTTTGCGCACACACACACACACACACACACACACATTTGCATTTAAATAGCGACATAAACTGGCACACTGGCGGGTTTCCCAGATGTCATAGCAAAGTCAGATGGGCCAGCTGTCACACACACACACACACACGCGCACACACACACACTGACTTGTGAAAACATTCATTCAGTCACCTGGTTTAATCTACAGCAGAGTTAAACACGGTCAGTGTATTAATCTATGTGAGAGATACAGTTGGATGCTGGACATAGACGAACTTTGTAAATGTTTGGAATTATTTATAAAAGCTGAAATACAAGCTTGAATACAGAATTTAATCTGAACCTGAAAATACTATAAAACAATATATATTTGATCACATGATTAAAGCTGAAGGTGTGTATTGAACCTCCATCATCATCATCATCATCATCATCATCACCTCTTACATTAGTCATCATTTCATATTTATCCTACATCATTAACAACATCAACAACATCCCAAGCAGACATGACAAGCCTGCATCTTCTCTGACTAGGGTTAGAGGGTTAGAGGGTTAGATAGAGGGTTAGGGTTCTGCCTCATTTTAAACCTTTGAATCTAAAAACAAGGGTTAGAGGGTTAGAGGGTTAGAGGGTTAGATAGAGGGTTAGGGTTCTGCCTCATTTTAAACCTTTGAATCTAAAAACAAGGGTTAGAGGGTTAGGGTTCCTAAAAACAACCTCCATATGTCATCGTCATCTCTGGCCTTCATCATCATTTTTCTCTGACCTTCATCATCATTTTAAATTTTCTTTTTCATGTTCATTTATTAAATCTACGTCACATCAAACCTTCAGGATCAAAATGTGATCATAACTGGCTTCACGTTTTAAATGTCATGTTAAATATAAACATGTGTGACGGTTTTTATGTTTCTGTATTTGTGAATGTTTGTGCTGATCTGATGTTCATTTTTAATTGTTGTATGTTTAAACTTAAAATGATTTTATCATGTTGATCAGTTGCTGATGTTAATAAGCAGCTCAAACTGACATGTTTAAAACGGTGTTTCACAAAGAAAAATGACTTAATTTAAAAGTTTGAAATAAATCATATTATTAATAAAATCACATCTGCATTAACTCAGTTTGGGATGAATTATATCACAAAAGAGATAAAACAGTTTAATTAGGAACATTTTATATCCACCATGTTAGAAATCAATAAAGATTTATTTTGTTTAATTATAAAAATATATTTTAAATGTTATTTAAAATGAACATTTAAAATTAAATATTCTAAATCAACATTTTTAAATAAAACAGTTCATTTAATTTTGCAATTAAACAAAAACATGTTTTTCTTTCAGTCAGACTCCTACTGACATTTTCTGCTAAACTTTAAGCATTTTACTCGTCTTTCATTCTGTTTTCTTCTGATTTCTTTTTAGGTTTTTTGTCTCTTTTCCTGCGCTTGATTCTATTTGACTCTATTATTGGACTCTACTGCAGTCACAGTCAGCAAGCTGCAAACAAAAGGAAGAAAAACAGAGCAGTAACCAGAAAAACGAGACTAAAACGAGAGGAAACAAAGCACTCGACCTTCAGCGGGAAACAGTGTTAGTGTGTGTGTGTGTGTGTGTGTGTGTGTGTGTGTGTGTGTGTGTGTGTGTGTGTGTGTGTGTTGCAGAGGGATTTCCAGTCGACCCAGTTCAGGGAATTCCCTCCATCCCAGCAGAGAGTCAGCGAGCGAGGAAAGAGCGACACCAAGAGGAAACACAGAGAGTGAGATCATCTTCAGCTCTGATCAATGATGCTGATTGGTGATTTATTGCTCTTCTAAACATATTTTGTATTATTTTGTTTGTAAATGAAGCAGGTTTTAAAATAATTAAAAATAAAATAACCCTGATGAAGGAAAACCCAAAAATAAAATCCATATTTTAATCTACTCTGCTCACAAATATCTCATTTCCTAAATGTAAATGCTCATATCTTCAGATGTTAATGAGTTCAGAAACATACACATTATACATACAACAACTAATCAATTAATACAAAAAATAATCAACAGATTAATGAATAATCAAAATAATGGTTAGTTGCAGCTCCTGTATATTTATTTTATTTAAAAAATACTGAAAGAAAAAAAATACATCGATAACTTATATATCAATCAAAATCCTTTTTTAAATCTGTTTTTTTCTTTTGTAATTTCTGAAAATTTTAACTTTTATTGATCCCGCAGTAACTTTTAGTGTGTGTGTGTGTGTGTGTGTGTGTGTGTGTTAACAGCATGACTGAGAGGAAGAATGTGTGTGTGTTTCTCTTGTAGAGACATAACGCCCCCTCCTGGATGAAATCATGTCTTCCTCTCCCTTCCTTTATTACTTCTTCATGCACAGATGTGTTTGGAAAATATTGTTTTAGATTTTTTTTAATGCTTCATTTTAAAGAATTTTATAAAAACAAAAAACATATCAGCCTCGTGTACAGACCTGCCCTCAGTCTTGTCTGGCAGGCCAGCCAGGCCCCTTTTTCCTCTTTGTTGTTTGAGTCAGCAGCCGAGCAGCTGATCAGGGTCAGTGAAAATGATTCGGGCTCTTTAGTTTCCTCTAATTGAACATGACGTGTCTTTAATTAATTACCAGACAAAGTTAATGAATTCGGGTTTGACTGGCGGCTCCAGATGTCCAAACCTGAGTGTGTCCTCTGTTTTTAATCTGCTGCCGTCCTCTCTGTCCTCTCCATACAGACCTTTCATGTGACCTTTGTCTGTTTTACCTGTCCACAGCCAGACAGAAGGAACATAATGAATGTGTCTCCTGCAGGTGATTGAATGGAGACACAATAAAGGCTCAGCAGCAGCAGCGCTGGTGTTATTATGACCTGTTATGATTAGAATCTGATGAGGAGGAAGCAGAGAAATTTAAAGTTACCAGTTAAGAATATAAATGTTTGAGTATGAAAACTTATTATATATAATAATAGTATAATTAATAATAATTTATAATACACTAGACTTGTTTTCTGCATCATCTGAGCTGAAGTTGATTTTTTTCTTGGTGAGGTTTTGTGTTAACAGAAGGAGCTTTGTGTTATTTCTGTTGATTGAAATGATTTGCTTGTTTTTTATTGATTGTATATTTGTTTCTGTCAGTAAGTGTATACGTGTATGTGTGCTAATAAACGTCTCAAAGTTAGAGGCTATGATAATAATAAAACAATAATGCAGAGACATGACGCCCCCTACTGGAGGAAAACATGTCCTCCTCCTGCTGCTCTTCTTCTATATAAAGGAAAACTAATATTGAGTATTACATTGTAATCTTGTATACAAGCAACATTTCAGCCTGAACTCAGTTTATCACAGATGTTCCTGATTGGTTACTGATTGGTTCCTGATTGGTTACTGATTGGTTCCTGATTGGTTACCTGCAGTTGACTCAGTAGCAACAGTTCTGGATCAAACTGAGACACACACCGTCTGTTAGTGCTTAATTAGTTATATTTCAATGTGTTGATGTTGTGTTTGTGTGTAAAATGAGCAGGTAAAGTTGGTAAAGGTCAACATGTGATTTCATGTTGAAGTGAGCAGGGAACCAATCAGAACTTTGTCTCCATCTAGTGAACAAACTGACACACAAACAAACAAACAAACAAACAAACAGCTGATGAGCAACATGAAGTAGAGCAGGAGACACAGAGAGGATGACGAGGCTTCTTCATCATCAGTTCGGGTGAGGATTAACCTGCCATCATTACTTCTGAACTACGGTAAAAAGAGCTTATACTGTATGATATATAATATAGCTAGTAAGTGCATGCAGCTTTAAGTTACTGCTTCACTTTAACAGTAACACTAACACTGGGTCAGTGGATACCAGACAACAAGTATCATAACAACTATTATAATAAGTATTTATAATACTTTGCTATACTAGTTACTGTACTTATTACAAGTATTGCCATAAGTGTTGGTGCTGTGTTGACCTTTGTTGTGTAAATGATGTTTCTGTGTATTCTGGTGCATGTTTAGTGAGAAATGATGTAATACTAATGGTTTTATAGAAAGTACAGCACATCTTTTTGCCCTGAGCAGCGTCTGCAGGATTGCTGGCAGCCTGGGAGGCGAAACACAGGGCAAAGCAGCCGTTTGTCTGAGCACACAGTGCTCCCTGCAGGAGCCTCTGACCACCAGAGAGACACTTCCTGGGGTTTAGAGGAAACTTTACACAGACTTTAACAAGAAACTCAGCGTGAAACAGCCAATGTGCTGCATGTGTTTCTTATGTTTATATTTTAACAACATTTAGACAAGAACACAATACAGTTTAAACAAAGACAAAATACAAGAAGAGAAGGAAAGAAAAACTGTCTAATTGTCTGGTTATCATCACTTCTAGGACATTGAATCCATTCAGTCTCAATGTTGTGAGACTGCATCGTATTAATTCCTTTAAGTTTAGGTTATTGTTATTTATTGTTTAGGTTGTCCTGAGAACAGGAAACAACAGGAAAACTCAGATCTCCTCCACAGTCTTCTTCCCACACTATACTGTATTACGGTCTGTTTCTTAAATATTCTTTCTGAAAGACTCATCTTTTTTATTTACTGGGGTGAAATAGATGCACAGCCTTATACAACATCCCTTTTCTTTGCAGCATTTGAATTTGTATTTCAGCAGGACTTTTTATCCATCTCTTAGATTCTCATATTTATCACTTGTGTGTTTCTGACTGCATTTCCCATGATCCCTCTGTAGTCCCTCTCCCCTTCCCTCCCTGCAGCAGTGGAGGGAGGAGAGTGGGAGGAACAGGAGGTGGTGGTGGAGGAGGAGGAGGAGGAGGACAAGGGGGGAGTGGGAAAGAATGTGAGGAATTCATTTCCTGTTCTGCTGCTCTCTCAGAGTTTGTTAAAGTAGAGAACGCTCGAGTCAGAAAACATGAAGCAGTGAAGGAGAAGGAGCTCCGACTCCTCTGTCCTCCTGCTGGATTACTCTCCGTTCTCCTCCCCACGACCTCCAGGCAGGCAGGCAGGCAGGCAGGCAGGGAGGGAGGAGGTCCACCATGGCCGAGCCCCTGCTGAAGAGAACCTTCTCCCGGCTACGAGTCAAAGACAGAACTCGCAGGAAAACTGAGCCCAAACTTAGCGGTGAGGACGCACTCACATCATCACCTTTACCTGCATCATCATCATCATCATCAGTTTAAAGTTTGTGATGCAGAGAGAGAGGAACTTTAACACTATGACACGTTTCTCCTCTCATGACTTGGACACACAGATCTGATTGTTATTTCTGTTTTTCTGAAAACTGCATCTGACCCTGAAACAAACTTTCTTTTAATCTGAATCTTTGATGCCTGACTTCATTTATCTGAACTCAACTGCGCAGTGACGTTAGCATCGTAGCTCCAGTCTGTCCACTTTGTTCCAAGTGTCAGATTCAGACATTCATGTTCCTCACTTTTCCTCTTTCACATCCATTAAACTGAGCTTCAAGCTTACGTTTTAATAAACGCAATATAGAAAAATATTTGTACATGTGGCATTTTACAGTATTGATAGTTCATGGAAACAGAAATGTACCAATCACATACATGTTGACATTAGAGCTGCAACTAACTATTATTCTCAATTAATCTGCAGATTGTTTTCTTGATCAATTGATTAGTTGTTTGGTCAATAAAATGTCAGAAAATGATAAAAAATGTTGATCATTGTTTTCCAAACTGAAACTGCTCCTCAGTTGTCACAAAGATATTCATCACATGAGTCTCGACAGCAGGACGGTTACTGTAAGATCAAACACTGTGATCAGTCCAAACATGTCTTTATAAATACATATTAGGTGTAAACATGTTTGATTAACAACATTAAATATGATCAGATTCTTTACAAAGAATGAAAACTGTAATAATTAGTCAATCATTTGATTATTTGTCAACTATTAAATCAATTACCAACTATTGTGATGACTGATGTATGTAAGGAGAAGCTTCTTAATGTATATATGTATATATTCTCTGCTTTCTGTCGGCGTCAGAAAAACTGAATATCATTTACAGACCAACCAATTAATTGATAAATCCAGAAAACAGTCGACAGGTTAGTCAAAATAATGATTAGCTGCAGCTCCTGTAGGTTTATATATATTTAATAAAATACAGGATGTTGTAGGAAAACCAATGAAATATATTTTTATTATGTTGTTGTTGTCTATTTTCTAATTATTGATTAAGAAACCTTTTTCCTGCCTACATGATATAAAACTTTGTTTTATAAAGCGTGTAACTGTTTATATAAATTAATTCTAGTCTTTTTATTTTTTTATTTTGTGATGAAAAGTGTTACAGAAAGAATCAATAGTGAAAATAATCATCCGTATGTGTTTTTCCATGAACTGTCAACACTGTAAAATGCTTGATTTAAATATATATTTTTTATTGCGCCATGTTCCCCTCAGACGATGAACCGTGATAACTGTGACCTCCTGACTTTTCCTCCAGTGCCACCATCTGGTCATAATGTTACACTGAGCGGACGCAAACAGATGGTCCAGTTATTAATGTTAGACTCTGAGTGAAGGTCTAGAAAGTACTCACAAAATACTTCATGTTCATCAAGGTAAGAAAGATTAGAAAGCTTCGACATGTTCACGTCATGGCTGCAGTCACAGCAGAATAACACTGAAGTCATTTCATGGAGGTTTTGTCCTGAAATCTCATAATTAGAATAACGTCTGAAGACCCACAGACATGTTATCAGTGACGTCTCACTCACAGATGAAGCCCATTGAAAACAGCTGAAAGCTCTGGATGTTACGGATCCTGCTGTCCCATAATGCTTCTGTGAGCTGATGAGGTCAGAGGTCAGCAGAGTGTTGTTGTAGAAACAGAGTCATGTCTGTGTTGGTACTGTAAACAGCAGACACATGACCAATAAACAGCCTGCAGGGTCATGATGTCATCTGTGATGTCACAGCTCAGCTGGTACAGTTTGGTGTTCGTCTTTCTCCCTGTCTGGGTTCATGTCTGTTCTTATGAAACATCATTATTCATGTTTTATCGAGGATCCTTCAGCAGCTGACTATGCAGACTTGGGCCTGGGATAGCCACATATCCCAGAATGCATTTCACGCTACCCTTATATTTAATGATCTGACGTTACTCTGTCATAGACTCATCAACACACACACATGCTCTAATGTTCAGCTTCCTGCAGACAAACTGGGTCAGCTGACCACTTCCTGTCATTAGTACTGTGTGTGTGTGTGTGTGTGTTGTGACTTCCTGTTTACCTCTGTGATAGGAGCCAAGATTTAAGATATAAAACTGTTAACTCAGTTAGCATTAGGTCAAATTAAATCTGCATCTGAACAGTAACTAAAGCCGTCAGATAAATGTAGTGGAGTAGAAAGTAGAAAGATTTCTCTCCAACATCAAATCAAAGCATCAAATGGAGATACTCAAGTGAAGTACAAGTACATTAGAATTGTAGTTAGTTACTTCCCACGATTTCACCTCCTCAGAGAGCTGAAGCTCAACAGGAAATGACGAATTAGTGATGTACAGTAAACAGGAAGTGCTGAGAGAAACTGAACATGCAGCTGTCGTCCTCCACACTGAAGTTTTGTTTTTAAAAATGATTAAAAGATTGTTATTAGTATTAGTTATTAGTTATTAGTAGTAGCAGTAGTATTTTGGTTTTTGACACACTGAATTTATGTGAACAAAGTAAAAGTTTCTTTTCTGTTTTATATGAAAACGTGTCTTGTAGGACATTAGTAAAGTTAACTACATATTTACTTTTCTGCTTCTGAGTGTGTGTGTGTGTGTGTGTGTGAGTGTGTGTGTGTTCAGTGTGTCTGACTGCAGTCTTTGTGTATTTTTGTGTATTTTAAGACTCTAATGAATAGTGAATAGACAGCAGTGTGTTTAGTCTTAAATACAGAGAGTTCATTGACATCTGCAGAGACACAGCTGTTTATTCATTCTCCCCCTCCTCCCCCCTCCTGCCCTCTCCATCCCTCCTCCTTCTCCTCTTTTCTCACCGATCAGCATCTCTCAGACTGCTGGAAATTAAAAACAGATGGACTATTATTAGCCATACACACACACAGACCGTCTTCTATCAGGTCCTCAGTCAGATGACAGGAAGTGGAGTCCGACCTCTGGACAGCGTCACTTCCTGTTTGTGATAATGTCTCTGTGCACTACCTGATATGTTTATACTGTATCAGCTGATCATGTTAAACATTGTGTTGTTCTGCTGCCCTCTAGTGGCCAAACTCAAAGCAACTGGCCAGACTTAATTCAGTAATAGAGCTGCAATGATTAATCAATTAATCAATTAGTTGCCTTCAGAACAGAATGAATGAAGTCAGATTGACTGAAAGAGTTTCACACACAGCTGAAAGAGAGAAATTCAGATGCTCTGCTGCTTTAAATGTTCCACTTTGTTCCTGCAGTCACACGGCTGAAGGGACCTACTGATTACAGATCAATAACCACCAAACTGTGTCTGTTGTCCACAAACAAGCAGACTGAGCAAGATGAGACGAAGATGTTTGAGTTTTATACCTGGAATGAAACCACATTTAACACTTCAAATCAACAATCTGACCAACAAGCTCACCGCGTCTCTAAAATCAACAAAATGCTTTTTTTGTTGAAGATTACGAGCTGTCCAAATATCATAATGTACATGATTAGACTGATGTATTAGCTGACGTCCGTTACACAACAGAAATAAGATGTAAGAGGACTCATTACTCTGTGCAGAGTAGAAGTGACGAGGTTACCTATGAGGGGGGGCATATATATATATAAATACACTTTATTTGATAGTTTATTGAACTGAGACATATGTGATGTGATGTAACACCTGATCTGTAAGTAAAAGAGGGTTAAATCAGCTGTAGGCCTGTGTAGGAGATTAAAGGTGATCTGATATTATTATGCTGTGATCAATGTTTAGTGTGATCAATATCAGGGGGACCACATCAGGGACCACCGGCCTAACTCACGGCCCCTCTATAGCACACACATTGCACAACAGGTTTAGCACAAGTGGAAAAAAACGCCACAATAAAAGTTGTTAGTTTCTACCGGGTTGCTGAATACCTTCACTTGGGGAACATGGGGCCTCCTCCTCCGTCAGCAGCTGAAGCACCTGGCCGCCGTTGCTCCATCACCTCCGCAGTGTAGTCGGGACATTTCAAGATACGTTGACCTCCGTAGTCCAACGACCGCTGTCTCCCAAGCCGCAGCACCTTCTCGATCCTGTACGAAGTGCACCTGTGCAACTATCGTGTTGGCCTGGAGCCTTCCGGTGGTTTGGGCTGCTGATCGATGACGACCGGCCTCCCTCTCTCCTCACCTTCGGGAACGCCGACAATCTTTATGTTGTTCCGCCTGGATGTCCCCCCAGGCCCGGAGCGTGTCCCGGCCGGAGCGTGGCCCGGAGCGTGGCCGACCGGAGCTTTTTATTTTCCGGCGGCAGCTCGGTGAAGTTTCCACAGGGAGGATGTTCGTGGTCCGCGGTCTGGTTCTCGTTGACGGACAACCTCTCCATGAGTGCTTTCTGGGCGGACAAAATATTCTGGAAACTCAACTTAAACTTGTTGGACCTCGTTAAAGGACTGCAGCAACTTTTCTTTCTGCCAGATAAGAAGGAGCTCGTCTTCCTCCTCGGCTGATAACATGTCCGCGTGTTTCATGCTAGCTTGGTCGCGACCAGCAGCAGCTCCTGTTGGTGGGCAGCAGCTCATGTGTAACATGTGAAGGCAACATGTGTAACATGTGAAGGCAACATGAGTAACATGTGGGGGCAACATGTGTAACATGTGGGGGCAACATGTGTAACATGTGGTCTCCTGTCTCTACAAACAGGCCTTTAAGTGATCTGTACCTTCTGTTGTTGAGATGATACTCTGTACTTTATCTTCCATTCAGAAACCATCAGAGAACCACATATTAACTCCCCACTGAATTTCTTCCTTTTCTCTCCACAAATATGCGAATACCAAATGTAAACTTTAATCCACTACAAGAATGGCACTAACAGCTGTGTGTGTTTCCTCCAGATGTTCCAGTCAAGTCTGACACTTCTTCACCATCATCACCATCAGTGATCACAACGACGACACGAACGCCAACAGCTGCGGATACCGAGTCCCCCTCGCCCCCCCATAACCACATCACAGTGGCGAAGAAACGGCAGTGGGCTCGGCAAGGCTCCACGGCTCCACCCTCCAGAAGCTCAGATTGGGATCGAGTATCAGGAAAATCTCAGGATGTACCTGGGCAGGCCTGGAGTCAGAGGCTAACACAGGACAAGGTAGAGGATGATGGGGTTGATAGTTCAATTCCCTTTTACTCTGTTAAAAGAGCTTCTGGTTTGATCCCTTTTTCTTGTTCAACTCCTTCTTGCTCCTGGTAGACTGATCTCTTCTTCTTGCTCTGCTCCTTGTAGTTTGGTATCTTCTTTTCCTGGTAGTTTGAACTGTCCTATTAGTACTCTAACTCCTGCTTTTTGTTCTGTTTCAGACAGAGCAGCGGGTCAACAGGACGGGTGTCAGTCATTCCTGGGATATGACCAGCACCTCCAATGTCAGTTCTTCAGGACTGTATGAAGCTTCCCAGCCAGCAGGGGGCTCCATTGATACACCTGCCACCTCCGCCAGCACCAAGCTGTCTGGCCAGCGTGCCTACCTGCAGAGCCTAGAACGCAGTAGTCGAGCCTGGGTGCTATCCTCAGGAAAGTCCCAGGCATCAGATGAGGCCTGCAGGCTGCAGGAGGAGAGCAACAGCAACATCTGGTACAACCCAATCCCGGAAGAAGAGGATACAGCAAGGCCACGCAAGGAAGAGGAGGTGTGGAGAAGGAGGGACGACTTGGAGGAAGGAGGATATACCCGAGCAGACCTGGGAGGAGTGTGGGTTGGACCAGCAGAAGGTCAGAGCAGTCCACTGGAGGGCGGCAATCCCAGTGTTAGCCACCATATTGATGACATCACAGCAGAAAACACAGGTGAGACGACCTGATTGCACCTTTTGATATCTGTATTCCTTCTACTAATATTGCATTCATATGAACAGCAAATATACATTTTAGGAAGGTCTCTCTTTCTCTCTCTCTCAGACCCCCCCCCTTCAGACTCGAGCCCTGCCTCCCAGAAGAAAGGGGGCATATCGGGCAGTGTGATTGACAGGCTGAGGTCTCCAGGTACAGTGAGGAAACTCTCCTTGAAGATGAAGAAACTTCCTGAGCTGCGACGCAAACTCAGCCTTCGCTCTTCGTCTCGCACCAGTCGTCAGGCAAACGACACCAGAGGGGGCGGGGATGAGTCGACAAGTAAGAATACAACATCAACATCATCAGCGTTGTCCAATCAGAATGTGATCAGCAGATATCACTTGGATAGCTCTGCCCCTCCTGCCCGACCGCTGCGACGGTCATCGAGAGGACGTTCTGCCAGTAAAGGAGGTAAACATGTTTATTTATAACTCTGGAAGATGCAACTCAGAACAAAATCTACTATAGACTCTGATAGTTGATGTAATGGTCAACTACCAGGCCTAACTCTAAAAGCTAAAAGGACTAATGGTGTATTTGTTGGTTGGTTTTAGGACTGGCAGTAATCAACAGACATGAAGAAGTTTATAATATTCAGTGTGAATATTATTATTCATATCTGAACACAAAATTATACCAGAACCTCCACAGATGGTTATATTAACACTTAATCTGATGTTCTTCATAAGATTGATGAGACTAATATTATATATCAAATATATATCATATACATCATCAAATATTTTGTCTTAAATAAAGTTGTACATACTGGACATACTGTTTTAGACCTTTCTCAGTCTGCATTCTTGTGAAACATCATCGGTTGCAGCCTGACTGCTGTTCCAATTCAAACTCTTGCCATGTACAGTCTGAATGAGCAGCAGCTCTATGGAGGATGAACATGTCTGTCAGCCAGGTATGAATGCATTTAGCACCAACTGGGAGCAATGGTGGAAATTTTAAACCAGACTAAAAGTTGTTGTTATTTCCTCTGTAAGACCTTTAAAATGTCACTTTAATTTTTTATATTTTTTCAGATGAGAAAGTAACATTTAGATTCCCAGTTAGTTATTCATATAACGCTTGTTTGTAAAATTTCTCTGACGTTTTCGGAGCTGCTGGCTGGTCATCTCAGCTGCTAGGAGCGTGACTCCTGAGACTCCTTGTGGAAAAGTCTCTTAGTGGAGCTTTGATTTGAGATTATATTGTGAGAGTACAGTCAGGTAGTTGTGTTGCGTCAGAAGTTCGAACTGCCAAGTACACAAATCTGAACTCGGCATACTTTATATTGATAAAGGCCACTTGTCTCAAAATGAAACCCCTAAAATGTCAAGTGTGGGTTTTTTTTTTCAGGTTATCTCAGTGATGGAGACTCCCCCGAGCTGCTGCCACGGCAACAGTCTCCTCCTGCAGTCTCCCAGGAAACAACATGTGACATCAGTTCGTTCCAGTTGTACGTTGGCTCTGATCCGCCCAGATGCAGCCAGCGGGTGACGGGTTTGCTGACCATCCATCTCCTGGGCCTGGAAGAGATGAAGACCAGCAGGTACAAACACAGCAACAACAGTAGATACAGTAGATGTATATCAAAAACCTGGTTCTGAGCTAGAACCAGTTCTAAAACTTTAGGACCACACTGTACTTGGTTATTTTATTGGTGCTTTTTTACGTCTTGGTGTAACTTGCTCTCAGAGCAATAATCGAGTGGATGGCAGCTGTGCTCATTGCTGTAAGTGCAACAAAAGCTTCACAAGGAAAAACGGCAACGAGTACTTTATCAAACCACTCAGCCAGTAGTCAATGTTTTAAACAACATAGAACTGGTTAAGATAGTTATAAAACAAGCTTAAACAAAAGCTGTGTGTATGTAGTTAAACTGATCGCAGCAACTCCTACTAGCCGTACCTGAAGGCATGCTTCCTTGATACTGCTCTGAACTGATAAGAGTATCAATAATAGTAGTAGTATTGATAACAATACCCATCCCTTAATAGTATAAAGAGTATAATTTGGTTAGAAAGTGTCTTGAATGTGACAGTATTGTACATTTTAAGCTGCTTCAGACAGACTGACTGTATGAAGAAAATGGCAAAAGTTATACATAAAATACACCACAAAACATAAAGACAATCAGAGCATTTGCAATAAAACAAGAATACATGCAAGTGAACTTGAAAACTTGAGATAGTATAACTTTTGGGTCAAAACGGGAGAGAATTATATATTTGTAGAACTCAAATACATTTATGTACAACTAAATGATTATACTATATATATGTTTCAGGATCAGGAAAGATGTGGTTTTGGTCGAATATCTCTGTGTCTCTTCCCCGCAGGTCAGAGGGCAGTAAAGAGGTGTTCCTCGCCATCCAGATTGACGGCGTCACCAGAGCGAGGACCGCCCTCCTGACCCTGCGAGGTCCCACCCTCCCATTAAACCACGCCTTCCACCTGGAGCTGGAGCGAGCACGGCAGCTACGCATCATAGTGTTAACACCAGGTACTATTGCTTTTACTAATACTACTAATACTACACTACAATGAGTGCTGCCAGTGCTTCTACTAATATTACTGGTAACACTTTATTTTACAGCTCCTTTAGTTTTCTAATCATTTCTCATCAATGTTCTGAGTAATTTGCAGGTATTTATCAGGTAATTTTACAGAAAGGGTGGTACAATTATGATACAGATTATAAGAAAAAACTGGGGAAAGCTTTTATATCTGTGTTGATACGTATTTGTTAATTTGAAAAAGGTCTTCATAAATTAGACTCGTTCTTTAACTGACAGAAAACATCTCAATGTGTAGTTTTGTGTGTCACGGGTCTAATTTATTATGATAGTTATTTGCAAAATAACATTGGGTACATATGAACCCACATATAATGAGTGGGCACGTGCCAAACCAAAACCAACCACTTTTTTCATATAATCTGTATCAAACTGCAGCTTTCTATAAAATGTACTAGAAATTAAACTCACTGATTAGTTTGTAAAGCCACAGAAGGAATATGATGCCATGCTTGAAACTGAGCACAACGTTAACCAATGATGTTATTTTAATCTATCTTCTGATTTTGTTGTCATTTGACAGTATTACTTTGTTTTGCACAACTTCATAAGCACTTATGTTTTTTGATAAAGTTTCTATGCAGATGATGGAACCAAAGTGTCTGTATGTCTTATTATCCAGACCAACAATAAAACACATTATTATTATTATTATTATTAAAAATGAGGAAATTAATACAAAATGAAACTAGATGTACCTGTGATTAGACAATGTGTCCAATTAGGAGTCATGTCATCCTAACTAAATATCCTGAAAGAAATACCTGATGCTTTTGGGCTGACCGACACACCTTCCCAACCATCTACCTGTCTATCTATTCTGTAAAGCAGTACCAGATTATTTCAATATGAGTCAGAGTTTTGTCAAATGTCCTGATGTTATTTCTGTTCCTCAGAGGATGAATCGTTCCCATTTTACCGACCCTGTGACCTTGCCTTGAACGCCACACTCAGGATTAACTTTTCATTTCTAGCTCAGATACTGGCAAGAGTAGCTTATTATGGTTTGACAAATTTGGTAGATATATAATCTTAGTGTTTTTACTTTTTCTTTCTCTGCAGCCAATCCACAGGCAGTACAAGTGGCTAAACCTGAGACTGATCAGAGTCACACTTCAGGTCGTCCAACCAGAAATAGAGTCTGTTGTCTGGGCGGAGTCTCCATCCCGCCTCTATTTAAAGGTTCATGACAATAAAATATTGTGATTTTACTAATTCAGTACTATTGTTTAAATGCTGAAATAATATTTTGAGGATGCATGAACACGGATGAATTGAAATTTCCCAGTTTGGGATTAATAAAGTATATCTATCTATCTATTATCTTTCATGTGTGTCTTAGGGAGTCGCAGTCAGCAGCTCTGTGTGAAGCTAGAGCCCAGAGGTCTTCTTTATGTTAAACTATTGCTGCAGGAAAAATGGGACACACAGGTACATACTAATACCACTGGTACTAGATCATATATACAAGTAATATATTGCTGAAAAGATTATTGAACTCTAATAACTAATGTGTCGCAGCCCAGCAGTGACACATCGGCACCTGCTAACGTGTTTGGGGTTGAATTGTATCACCTGGTGGAGAAAGAAGGATCTGCATCTCCAATCCCTCTATTGATCCAAAAAACTGTGGCAGAGATTGAACGTCGAGGACTCAAGGTATACATCGATCACTTCCTTCATTCCTCTAAAGACTGTCCCTGACTGCTGCTCATTACCCAGTCTGTCTGTCTGTCTGTCTGTCTGTCTGTCAGGTGGTGGGTCTGTACAGACTGTGTGGTTCTGCTGCAGTAAAGAAGGAGCTCAGGGATTGGTTTGAAAGGAACAGTTCAGCCGTCTGCCTGAGTGAGGACCTCTACCCCGACATCAACGTCATCACAGGTCAGTGTCACACAGACATGGCTGAGAGACTCAGACCAGTGTTTTTGACCTGACCTGAATGATTCATACAAGGTTTATACTAGTATGACTCCAGTTTGAGTCATTATGGTTTGATTACGTTGGCCTTACAGACTTGTAGATCTTATTAACTGAACTGTGATTCATTCATGACCGTGGTTGTTTGGTGGATACTCAGTACACAGTACTGTGTGTGTTGTCAGGTATACTGAAGGATTACCTGCGAGAGCTGCCGTCTCCACTCATCACCAGGACACTGTACCAGGTCGTCAGGGAGGCCATGACTTTGCGACCTCCACCTGGGAACCCCGACCCTCAGCTGTCCCAGAGCACCGTGGAGCTGCTGTCCTGTCTGCCACCACCAGAGAGGGTAACACAGAGTACAACTACTGCAGTACAACAGTGTCCTACTGCTATCTTCCCACCATCACAATCAGTGGGATCCAAACTGACCCTGAAGAGAGTTGGGTTCTAGTTGGTTCCACTGCAACCTTCTTTGTGTTGATTCCATGAGATATTTTTGTATATATTCATTAAGCTGTATCTCTAAAATTCCAAATTGCCTAAAATATCTTTTGAAATATTTTTAATTAATGGAAAATCAGTGCTCACAAGCTTTTATTTGGTTATTATGTTGCAGGGTAAACCTTCCTTTTTTCTCTCTATCCTTCTCCAGGCCACTCTGTGTCTCCTGCTCGACCACCTCAGTCTGGTTGCATCCCTCAGTTCGTTCAACAGGATGACGCACCAGAACCTCGCCGTCTGCTTCGGCCCAGTGCTCCTCACCCCAACCCAGGAGGCCTGGAGGGCAGGAGGAGGGGGAGGTTCAGGAGGAAGGGGAGGGAGAGGAAGAGGGAAGGGTTTCTGTCATGGTGAAGAGATAGCGAGTGCCGTGGATTTCAAACGTCACATTGAGGCGTTGCACTACCTGTTACAGCTGTGGCCAGGTGAGACACAGGGTGTTTCTTTTATTACTTCGCCCACTCTGCTACTCTGTTGTCGTATGGAAACTTCTTTACCTTTAACAGCTGTCACTCTGCTCAGCATCTTATTCTGATTGTCTTCTTCAGTACCAACCAGTCAAGTCCCGGCAGATGACCACACTGACGTCTCCCCGCCTCCCTCCCCCACCTTTACACATAACCCTCTGGGTCAGCAGCGGTGTCCTGTTCTGCGATTGGCTCTGCCTCAGAACCCTGAGGAGGTGGTAGTGTCACGTCGAGGGCGAGGTGATCTGACCCGGCTGGAGAGCCCGCCGCCAATTAACCGGTATGCCGGAGACTGGAGCATCTGTGGACGAGATCTTCTGTCTGGACAGGAGGCCGATTATGACGAGGTGGCAGGAAGTGAGAGTGACGGAGGTAAAAGGATCAGTAAGACGGTTTGACTCATTCATTCATCAACGCTGCAGGGATGTGTGCCATTTGGTGCTGAGCAGGTGTGTACAGTGGGTTTATGGTGCTTTATCTCCGTAAACAGCTGCCTGCTCTGGCACAAAAAGGCACTATGAGAGTGAACCAAAACGGTAAAGTTGCAGCCGGACTGAAACTCATTAAGCTGTTAGCCAACATATTAGACACAATTACTTTAGAAGCTGATATTATGTCAGATGTTCAAAGCTTGTTCTGCAGCCGATTTAAGGACACAAATATTTACCTTAATCTATTTTTCTGTGATTTGACTGAAATAATTAATTATTAAATAATCCAAAATTCTTGAAGGTACCTGACTCTCAATTTTGTTCACACATCATCTTCCAGTATTCAGACCTGTCCAGTCCTCTCTGTTGGTCCACAGTGAAATAACTAAGTTATTATTCCTTTCCACCTCTGTTGTTGATCCAGGCAGCGGGGATGAAGAGGAGGAGGGAAAAAAGGAGGCATGGTTGTCAGGAGGAGGAGGAGGTCTCTACATGGACGACTTAATGGGTTTTGATGCTCCATTTAACTGTCGACTCAGCCTGAAGGACTTCGACACTCTGATCCGTGACCTGGACCGAGAGCTGGCCAAACAGATCAACATCTGTCTGTAGAGGAGGAGGACAACGAGGAGCTACAGCCTGTGCCAAAAACAAAACCAGATTAATTTATTTCTCTGATCCAAAGGTCAGCTTCAGTGTTAATATGAAGGAGTGCTGATGTGTTATCTTTGATGTATGTTAACGCTGTTCTCAGATGAAGGATGAACTGTCAGTTACTGTCACAGTGTTTTTGACCCTCTGCAGGACTCTGGTATGGACTTGTTCTGGCTGTCAGGGTAGGATTGTGTTAAACGGGACCGTTTGCACTGTTGAAGCCATAATTTCACCTGGTGATATTTTTAGTTAATGTGAATAAACTTCAGAATGAGTCGCTCTGCTGCTTCATCCAATCAGGATCTGTTCAGCCGCTGGCTGTAATGTTTTTATGCTTACAGTCCTGTTTAGTCACAGTGAGAAAATATTTCTAAATTACTTTTGTGTTTTCTCGCAGGATTTAAACATAGTTTTTTTTCTATCAAATCTCTGGCTTCCTCCAGAAATGTGGGTCAAAGTAAGTGCAGGAAATATCATGAAGGAACGCAAATGTAGTTAAGAAGAAAACCATCCCAACCGCGATGTGGTAAAATGCAGAATGACCATAAAAACAGAAGCTGTGGAGGTCTATATGAGCGTCTCAGAGGAAAAAAATATTTTTACTTTTAAAACTCGATTTTATTCCAACATTTCAGAAATGTATGATTCCAAAAACACCTCAGGCATTATTGTTGATGATGCTGTTGGTTCTTGTTGGGCTTGTTGAAACTATTTCATCTTCTGATTAGATGTAATGAAATAAATGTCTGTAGTGATGTTTCATTAATCAGTTTTTCCAGACAAACAAGAAGCTTGTAGCTCTAAATCATGACAAACGAATCAAAATCACTTAAAGAAGACAAATCTAGGCTGTTGGCTTCTGTTAGTCGTTCGTTAGTTAGTTCTCTTGGTTTGCTTTCTCTTGGTTGAGCAGCAGAGCGATGTTAGCTACGGTGGATGATCAGTATTTTCACGGTACAAAGTTTCTAACTGTGATTAGTTTGTAAAGCCACAGAAGGAATATGATGCCATGCTTGAGAGCACTACAGCTCCAAACTGAGCACAAAGTTAACCAATGATGTTATTTTAATCTATCTTCTGATTTTGTTGTCATTTGACAGTATTACTTTGTTTTGCACAACTTCATAAGCACTTATGTTTTTTTGATAAAGTTTCTATGCAGATGATGGAACCAAAGTGTTGAAACACATCAGCCTGTCTGTATGTCTTATTATCCAGACCAACAATAAAACACATTATTATTATTATTTGATTTGGTTGTTATTGTTTACAGCACCACAAAATCCTTTTTTCTGTTGGTATCCTCATTATATGATGACATGGATATGTCTTTAGTTAGTGGTCTGGTGTGCTTTACAACAGTTAACATAATACCAGCTTCAATATTAAGGTCATTTGATTTGTCTACTCTAGGACAGGTAGGGACATGGAGAAAGAGGGTATAGAGGTTTATGTATATGACATCCTTATTTGTTTAGTTCATTATTTTGCACTGGCCTGCACACCCTAAACATAATAAAATGGGGAGTAACGTGTACTTTAACAGGTATGTTTTTACCAGATTTCTGACAATTGTAATTTTCACTTTTAACAGCATTTTCACAATGGGAGTAATTGTACTAAATTAAAAGTTTATTTTCTTTTATTTATATATATATATATATTCATAATTATTATATTTTCAGACGCAGTTTGAACTCATTTCTTTTGTTTATCTTCTGGATATCAAATTTCACAGACAGGCTCCGCCTACCTCTTACGTCACTGCTGGACCGCTCGGTGTTTTTTTTTTTTTTTGGGTTTTTTTTTGGCTTCTTTTTGATTGGCTGAGAGATTGAGCAACTGACGTTCCAGAGCGCTGATTGGCTGCCCTCTCTGTGGCTGTCTCTGGCTGCCTGTCTGTTGGGGGCATGATGGGTCGCGCGCAGCGGACGGACGGCGGCTCGTTCTCTTTAAAATGGCTGAAATGTGAAACGAAAACGATAAAAACAGAAAGAACGAGATTTCCGGTCAGTTGTTGAGGTTTCTGTTTGGACTGAAGCGGTTTCTACTGGATTCTACTGAAACTGAAACTTTTCAATGAACTGCAGGTGAGAGATAAGAAACTGCGCCACAGCGACGACATCTTCTTCCTCATGTTCTACTCATGTTCTACTGAGTTCTACTCATCTTCTTCCTCATGTTCTACTGAGTTCTACTCATGTTCTACTCATGTTCTACTGAGTTCTACTCATCTTCTTCCTCATGTTCTACTGAGTTCTACTCATGTTCTACTCATGTTCTACTCATGTTCTACTGAGTTCTACTGAGTTCTACTTTCTTTCTTTTTTTTTTTGTTTCGCATTTCGCCGATTATTTTTTGATTAATATCTAAATGTCAGAAAATGTTGAAAAATGTTTCCCAAAGATGACATCAGATGTTTTGTTTCTGTCCACAACCTACATGATAATCAGACCTTTTCTTTAAAAACACTGAATATATATTATAATATATATTTAAAATAATTGGCACTTAATTTAATAGTTAACAACTGAAAATATGAGTATGAACATCAATATATGTGATGCTGTACACACTATATAAATATCCCTGGAAGTTTTATTAAACAATGTTCTGTATACATATACGGACAAATAAAGCATTATATAAAGGAATATGTGTCTATATTAACATAACCTTTAATAACATATCTGTGGATGTGGCTAAGATGATGCTTTAACGGTGTCATCAGATATTTTAGACTGAGATATGTGAACTAAACGTATAAAAACAGGCTGTTGATGCAAAGTTTTTACCTGCTGTGATGTCTGGTCATTTTCAATATTTTTATTCATGTTTGGATCCAACCCAACAGTGAGCCGATCTTCTAACAGGTGTTTGTATGCAGGTGTGTGTATCAAAGCCTGATATATCTTCTTCCTGCTGTTGTCCAGATCACACTGACAAAAGTATTCAGTCCATCTGTGGTAAATTCAAGTGATTGGACATTATTTAGAAAGGAACACACCTGTCTTTATGAGGTCTACCAACAACCAGGACTCCTCCTAGAGCTGGCCACCCAGCCAAACTCACTGATCTGGGGAGAAGGGCCTTGGTAAGACAGGAGACCAAGAACCTGATGGTCATCCAGTGTGGAGATGAAAAAACCTCCAGAAGCCATCACTGAAACACTGATCTGGAAGTTATGGCCAGATGAAGGCTCCCTCAAGACAGGAAAGACTGCAAGAAATGAGATTCTCTGGATCATCAGTACAGATGTCTTCATGATGAATTAACATGTAACCCAGTGCAGCACCGTGACTCACTGATGGGTTTTTAATAGTTTCTGGACAACAACAGAGGAAAAATATATATCAGGCTTTTGATACACACACACAATACTTGTTAGTAGATCATTTCACTGTTGGTTTGCATCCAAACATGAAGAAAAATGTAGAAAATCACCAGAATAATTCTTTTAACAACCCAACATCTCAGTAGCAGAGGACAGCACCGGTGTTTCAAATGTAGACTTTGTGTAATATAATGTTGAACATGTTCTGACTGCAGACATCAGTGGCTCCAATATGGAGTCATGTGGAACACCAGATCACTTCTTCACGTCAGGAGGTCTAAAGCTGTTTCTCTGTCTGCAGGGTCCTCCACATCCCTTGTCCTGGGGGTCTGTCTCCTGTGCCTGTTGACATGGCCGTGAGAATCTGCCTCGCCAGCTCGCCTCCTCTGCGCTCCTTCCTCAGTAACTACGACAACCACTGTACTTCCTCTGCAGCCGTTCTGTTGCCACATTGCCAACCACTGCGACCGTGCCTATCCTCCGGTCGCTGCGGCGACACCTTCGCTAGCAGCAACATCACCACGGCAACCACAGCCTTGACATCAGCAACAGTGGAGAGCAGCAGCCAGGTGTGGCTGAGAAAGAAGAAGAAGAAGAGTGTGGTGTTTGCAGACTCACAAGGTCTGGCACTGACTGCTGTACACTTCTTCAGCGAGTCTGAGGACGACCTGCTGACTGAGCTGCAGTTCCACCTGACCGAGCTAGAGGACGCCGCAGGCGGACTTCACATAGAAGACAACACAGGTGACTCAGCTAAAGAACAGCCAATCACTGAAACACTAATAAAGACAAAGCTGAAATGATCTGTTGATTCATTGACCAATAAATTAATAGTAAATAACATGTTTGGTAATTTATTAATTATTTTAAATAATTTGCCCAGAGTTCAGACAATCACTAATCAGCATCTGCACAGGTCGCTTATGGTCAACATCCAGAGTCAGAAATATTTTGAATAAGCTAAAACCTACTGATTCATGAGGAAACAACACAATATGATGTCAGCTGTTGAATACCAGATATTTTCTGGTATGTTCTCCTGACCGTCTTTTCCTCCTCCAGACTCAGCTGACGGAGGGTTGGGCCTGGTCCTGGACTTCACCCAGCCAGCTGCAGACTATCTGGACCTGAGGAACCGTCTCAAAGCCCAGCAGGTTTGTCTTGAGACCTGTTCAATCCAGGAGCGCCTGTTGTCAGGCACCGTGCAGGTCCGAAACATCTGCTTTGAGAAATCTGTGTCAGTCCGGATCACCTTCGACTCATGGCGCTCGTTCCAGGACATTTCCTGCCACTATCTGAACAACGTGTATGGCTGCCCTGACACCGACACCTTTGCCTTCTCACTGACGATGCCGGGGGTCCTCGAGCCAGCCCACAGGATGGAGTTCTGCATTCAGTATCAGACTCGGGGTCGGACCTACTGGGACAACAACCTCGGATACAACTACTGCCTGGCGGTGACAGATCCACGTGGCAGCCCGACCCGGATCACCAAGAGCATGGCCGGGCTGCAGGCCCAGAGAGACGGCGTCGGGGACAAGAGGCAGGAGAAGGATTTTGATCCATTTGGAAGTCCCAGGACCTCAGCAGGGATCTTCTCTGAGTGGCAGAGCTGGGGCCAGGTCGAAACTAGCGCCCCCTACTGGTGAGATCACAGCAGGATTTCACAGCTGCACTGAAGAGTTGATCCAGATGTTTGTAGAGAACACTGCAGACTGCTTTCACTTGTCACTTTAGCTCCCAACATGAGTTCTTTAAAGTCTTTTAATTGCCTCAAGCTCATGACGACACTCAGGCAGATTGTCATCACAAATCTTTTCAATTTTGCCCTCAAAAACCAAAACCTGCCAGAGCTCAGCTGGGTGCCGGATGGACCAGAATCAGGTGGATACACGGAAAGATGTCTCGGGAGTATTCTTAAAAGATACGCAGGGATTAGTTCATCAGTACTTTGTAAAAGCTTCAGCAAAGGTTTACATGTGATTAGTCTAAAGCATCTTGGCGCTTCCTCTTTATCTTCTATATTTTCCACCATGAAACCCCGTTGAGAAAGATGCCCCAACATGGAAATATGACGCCTCACAGGCAGGTTTAAAACTTTACAAGTCTGGACTGAATAATGAATTCTGCTGGTTGGGATTGCTCCAGTGTTTAACCTCCACGTCTTCAGGTGCATTTTTCTCTGTGATTCAGACTTGACAAACCCGACTTGACCCGGTCCAGCTCTAAGGGTTCAGGTGTTCACCTGTGTGATCTGTGGTCTGTCCAAGTCTACACATCAAGTATGCAAAGCACTTTTCCTGTAGACATCCAGAGATGGACCGTATGCCAGGATCTCAGCGTTGGTTGTATCCATAGCAACAGCTGAGGTCTGATCCCCTCACAGCCACAACACAGTATGTATGACCGAAGTCCAGAGGGGCCATATTTGAAATCATCATAAACGCGACAGATTCAAGATTTTAACTGATTTATGTTTGTCTGCTTAAAAGGACTGAAATGTATATATTTTTAGACATTTAAAGAGCTGCCACACCTACAGGCTGTCACCATTATAAATAAAAAATAACAGTCCTGCAGGTAGAGACAAAGTAAACAAAACAGACACAACATTTTAACACTAACCAGTAAATGCCCCAGATCAGTGTCAGTCATTTTCAGTTGTAGATGAGACATGTGTAAGACAAATGTGCTGAAGCTGAAAGAAAAAAGACATCAGGTAAAGTTCAGTTACAAACTGAAAAACACTGAAAACTCTCTTTAAAGACATTTTTATTTATGTGGGTCCCAGTCGTCTGTTATGGTGCTGACGGTCGACATGATGACCGCAGGTTAAATTCAGCTCCTACAGTTGTATTGTTGTTCTTCCTGTTTGCAGCTGTAAGAGGTGAACCTCCTCCAGGTGCTGTGCAGTGTAGTGATGGTAGTCTCCCACTGTAGGCTTATTGTCACGGTAACTGTTGTAGGCAGACAAACAGAGCTCAAGCTAAACCTGCACTTCCTGTTTTCTCCTGTAGCCATGCCACTTTAAAGGCCTCTACTAAGCTAAGTGTGCGTGCGTGTGTGTGTGTGTGTGTGTGTGTGTATGCAGAGTGTGACAGGAAGTTGAAGACGGACACTGAAGAGAAATGATAGTGTTTAAAGTGTTGTTGAATATTAATAAACATGTTGAAGTCGGAGCTCCGTGCTGCGTTCAGGTCACATCACATTTCTCGTAGACTGTAGACCTGGAAGCACTCGATGGACCACTATGACCCATAAGGTGAGGGTCACAGTCATTATTTATTTATTGTATATTATTAGGACACACATTACTCTGCATAAAATCCAGATAAAAATAAAAGATGTGACAACAGAAGTCAAGAAGCCACGGGCAGATACAATAGACCGCAGTGAAAACAAACGATAATAAAAAAGGGAAAGAGAGCAAAAAAACAGCAAATATTACCTGGAAAAATACCACAAAAAATAAATGACAAGAAGCACACAAAATGAACAGCAGCGCATCATTACCGTTCCAACAAACCTAAACCATGAACTTTAAGTACACGTCACACCGATACTGATGTCAGATGTCGGTCCGATACAGACTCAAATAGCTGGATTATTTTATTAACAATTAAGTGAATTTATATCTATGTATTTATTTGTTACATTTAGTTTTACAAAGATGGGAAAGTACCGTTTATATTAAGGCTGTTGGGTTACATTGTACAGGTGTTCCTGATGAAGTGCTCAGCAGGTGTATTTGAATGCAGCATTAACCTAACGAGCATTAGGCAGCTAGTCTGTTAGTGTGTTTACACTGTTTTATGATGATTGCCACATGCTTTTCAGCACTATTAAAGTATTGGTATTAATAAATTAATCTGTTTCTGTGAGGAGACGGAAAAAGTTTATCAGATTTTTAAAAGCATCTTTCAGTTTCTAGATTGTTTTCACAAGTTTTACTTTAACTTGTGAAAGTCGATCAGACAAATATCTGATAATTACAAGAACAATAAAAACACAACAAATGTCACTTACAGGTTCCTGCTGAAGATTTTAAATAATAATAATGAATGAACATTAGCTTGCTAGCAGCAGTGCTAGCTCACGTGTGTCTCCATGCAGGTCGTAGCGGTCTGTCAGCCAGGCTAATGTGCAGCAGCTTCAGGCTAACTCATTCCAATGTGACCTGGATGCAACGCGTCAGTTAGCAGTTAGCTTGTGCTAACATGTGAGATAACCGAGCTAAGCTAGCCAGCTGCTAGCATTAGCAACTGCACTGTAATAAGGCTGTAATGTGAAGTGCAATGTGGTGATGATGATGATGATGATGTCATGATGCAAGAGATGATGTATGCAGGACGTGGCTGACTGTTCCTTTTGTGTATCCTTTCAGAATAAAAGTCTGTTTGTAGTATTGTCTTGGTCATTGTTTTTCTTCCTCCAGACGCTATGACATCAGCAGTAAATTCAGTGACATCACATGTTTATCAACCAGAGTGAGGAGTTAGAAAATTAAAGCAGCACTATAAAATAGTTATAGTAATAATAGTTAAAAGAATATCAGAAATATAAAGTATATCGTATTAAAGTACTTGCAACCCAAAATCAAAAATACACATTTTTCCAGAAATCACCACCCAGTGACTAAAGATAAATTCATATTATTTACATTCATATTCAGTTACACTTCATTGACACAAAAATACAAATTCAGTTTCATTCGTTTTAAACATTGATTAAAGGAGAAAAGTGATCATAAAGATGTCAAACATGAAAGTTATGAAAGACGAAACAGTTGAGATAGAGACCGAAGCTGTAACAGCAGAAGAGTGAAGAGATGAAACCTGACAGAGTGGCACAGACACACACATGATTAACAT
Organism: Pampus argenteus; assembly: GCA_036937835.1. Classification (NCBI taxonomy): domain Eukaryota; kingdom Metazoa; phylum Chordata; class Actinopteri; order Scombriformes; family Stromateidae; genus Pampus; species Pampus argenteus. Next base: position 19,274,044 of record CM072881.1, read on the forward strand.
TCCTCTTTTTATCTGTGATTACTGTCCAGCTGACTGAAACTACCGCCGCAGCTTTATGTTTCCTCCATCAGCAGGCTTATACACAGCTTGTCATTTGTGCTTTCAGACATCTGAGAGGAAACCCTGCAAAGTTTGCTTTTCCTGAGCTGTTAAAGGTTTATTGATAACATCAGATTCATGTTTTTTTGTGGATTATAGAGATATATTCCCACTGGCATCTCTGCAGAGAAAATGTGAACAACATTAAACTATGGGCTAACTAACTATGAGCATTTTAACTCATTTAGATTTGTTATGTATTAATAATACAGCACCTGATATTATCTACAAGTGTTCACCCACCCCCAACCCCTTTTTTGCCTTCATGTAAAGCGTCTTTGAGGACTTGGAAAACCGCTATATAAAAAGTATGTATTATTATTATTATGTAAATTTAAAGTACTCGTCTTTAATTATTATAGAATATTCACAAAAAATTATTCTGAAATAGACACCCAAAGGAAAATACAGGTAGAGGTCAAGTAGAAATATTACAATAATTGTCTTCTTCTTCTTCTGCAGAAGTTTAATGACACCAACTGGATAATTAGCACCACCTGCTGTTTATCTGCTGATATTATATAACAGTTGAAACACACGGGACACTTAAAAAGAGTTTTAATGTGGAAAGAGGCTGAAACTAAAAATGTGTTTACAGACATTTGAATTGGTGATGAACCTTCTTGTTCTGCTTCAGTTTGCAGCTTCTGTGTGAGAGTTTCATTCAGAGATTATAGTTATGTAACAGGAAGAACACACACACACACACACATGCACACACATGCACACACACACACACACACATGCGCGCACACACACAGCAGATTTAGATTAACTGTTGATCCACAAACACTGAATAAACATGTATTTAATGTATTTAATATTAGTGTAGACACAAGTAACATGAACTAATGCCTGTATTAAATATATATAAATACAATACACAAATATTCAACATGTGTCATTTAGCTTTAATGTAAATTTAATATTAGAGTCAATACATTTCTCCTTATTATTCATGTAAAGGGACGTATTACTTGTGCCAGCAGTGGGATGGTTTATATGATGAAATAAACTGCTTAACTTTGTACCATTTAAAGATCATCTGCAGGCATGTTTAAGGTTTATATACAATACTTTGAATAATAATTTGTGTCTGATGTGGTTTTCCTACGGGAAAATTTGAATTATCTTGTTTAAATTCTCGTCCTTCCCTGTAAAGTCATCCTCTGTGTTAATTGGATTAACCCAATCAGACATATGCACTCACTCACATTATTTTACTTTGCTTGCAATTTTTCTCAATTTACTGCAAAATGAGCTCATAAAATATCCAGATTGCATTGCAAATCTCTAAGAAAAGGCACTGCAAAATCAAATATTTTTGTCCACAATAATCACGTAAACCTCCTGGAGGGAAAAATTAAACACTACACTGATACTGAAATCACTGCCACTAATAAACCTGAAGCACTGCTTCTTTTCTGGTTGCTGAAGGTCAGAAGAGGTCAGCAGCCGTCTCCTGTAAGTTCAACTACCAGGGTCAAAGGTCAACACTTCCTCCTGACACAAATGTGTGTGTGTGTGTGTGTGTGTGTGTGTGTGCGCGCGCGCATGTGTGTGTGTGTGTGTGCGTGTGCGCGCGCGCATGTGTGTGTGTGTGTCTATATTAGGAGGTTGAAGCATCTCCACCAGAGAGAACAGAGGAGAGACATCTTTAATCTTTTCTTTCTTCTGCTGCTGCTGCTGCTGTGATCACATGGAGCTGCAGAGGTGAGCTGTTCCTCATAGAAATATACTAAAGTATATGTGATTATTGATTATTACTGATGATTGTTATTGCTGCTCTGACTTTGACTCACTGCAGGAAATTTTTAAGTCTTTAAAAGCTCATTACTGCAGAGTTTGACATTCATCCCTTCATAATACACCTACAATGGAAGTGACTAAATCATGACTAAATCCACAAACATGTATTTAAAAGTTTATGTGAAGCTTCACTCCACAATCAAAAGTTCACTTTGAGCTGGCCAGGAAACAATTCACTTGTACTGACTTTGTTAATAAAGACAGTAGATAAAGTGGTGAGCAGTTTATTCTCATAATTAAACAAAGCTAACAGTGAACACTGAATGAAAGCCAGTTTCACTGCATCCTGGTGTTTTTCTTGTCAGATGTGAGCTGAGCTCCTGCTGGGATGATGAGGACAAATATGAGGACATGATGCTGGTAGGAAGACATTTTCTTTTCTTAAAACATACTGAAGGCTGAAATGTCATTGTGGTTAAATTTGAGGTTCTGGTCGGACTTGATTCTATTTTTTTATGTTTTGTAATGTTTATCGCTGACTTTCTTGTGATTATTGAAGCTAAAAGTGTTTGAATTTAAAGCTGTTTTTCTCAGCAACATTTCATTTTCTGCAAGCAAAAAAAATAATGTGATTTTTAAAAAAAGATAAAAGCCATCCTGCATATCACAGAAACAACTATACTAAAGTCTAATATATTATCATGAGAACCGTGAACTCAGATAAAGAAAATACTGTCCGTGAATTCAATTTGTAAGCTTTAATAAATAAACTTTCAGCTCAATATTAGCATCAAATAATCAATGATGTCATTACAATAAATCATCAACATAAATATCTAGTTTCATTTCTATATGCGAGGTACATTATGCCCATCATTGGTTGATTTATATGAAATAATGTGTGTGTGTGTGTGTGTGTGTGTGTGTGTGTGTGTGAGTGTGTGTGTGCTTTACACATTGTGGGGACTCACCTACGCAACATCAATGACGTTAAGTTAAATGTTAGAATGCAGACTTGGTTTAATGTTAAAGTCTCCAGGAAAATTAACATAAGTCAATGTGAAGTCATGGAAACATGACTGTGTGTGTGTGTGTGTGTGTGTGTGTGTGTATGTGTGTGTGTGTGTGTGTGTGTGTGTGTGTGTGTGTGTGTGTGGATTGTTGTCAACTGTCTGACCTCTGACCTCTGACATGTGATATGTAGATAATAAAGTGACATCAGAAGTAGGTTAACGATTGGCACCCGTCCACCTGTTGCCGTCACGGCTGTCCAACTGTCTCTGATGTCTTTTTTCATGTTTCTGTGTCGTCTGGCTTCACTTTTTTATTTTTATTCATCATTTGTGTCAACATAAATATATATATTATATATATAATATCAAACAGCAACAGGTCATTTTATTATTATCTTTAACCCCTATGTTCTGTTTTTATATTTGAGCAGTAAAATCATCCTTTTATCAACTTATTTTTCTAAAAATATACATAAATGGGTTAAATGTGACCCATATACATTCAAAAAATTCAAAAATCATCATTTAATCATCATTGTTATGGTTATGTTCATAGTATAAATGACATTTGTGGCTCAGAACATGCACATGTATGAAGCTGCTGCAGAAACAAATAAAATGATTAATAAATGATCAGATTGACTGCCTTGTATAGAGTACTACCATGTAAAGACCCAACAGGGGAGGTGATTGATCAATAAAATGACACCAGAGAAGATCATGTTTAGCACACACATAGCTGGAACTGGGGCTGTTCCTCTTTAAGCTGCTAATAAAGTTTCATATGAGACAAGAGGTCAGAGGTCAGAGGTCACGCCCTGAGTGCTCTGTATTATTATTTCTGTTTTTTCCTCTTTAAAACTCTAAAAAAAGGTTGAGGGCCAGAGTGAGTCAGAAGGTTTCAGACAGTACAAGTATTTATTGGCCCCCATTTGTCCAGGGGTCCCCACACTGAGAGTCCTGTGTGTGATAATGGGTAAGTTAAAGCCTGTCCACTCCACCAGACTGCAGGAAAGAAAACTTAAAGTTATCATCATTGTTGCAGCTGTATATGTTGCCTACAGCATCTTTTCTCTGCTACTAAAGACAACTAGCTGTGTACTAACTACTAACTAACGTACAATAACAATCACAGAGAAAGTTGTTCTTCTATTTCTGCTTCAAAACTCGCTGCACAGGCTGATAGCAGAAGCAGTACAGCACATCCACACACATCAATACTGCATAAATTACTAAAGTATGAACACTGAATCCTGGAAAAACATTTTAGATATTTAATCATAAAAATCATGCATAGAATTTAATTCAATTCAATTTTTAATTATATAGCATCATATCACAACAAAAGTCATCTCATAACACTTTACACATTGCGCAGGTCTAAACCGGACTCTTTAATTTACAGAGACACAACATACACCTATGAGCAAACACACACTGCAGGTGGGCGCCATCTGCCTGGACGGCCTGGATCACATCACCACGGTCCTGACAGATGAGAAGGCACAGAAAGTAAAGTAGGGAAGGTAGGCAGGAAGGTAGGGAAGTAGACAAGAGGAGGAGGAGAGAGGAGCGCAGTGCATCATGGGAAGTCCCCTGGCAGTCTGGTCCAAGGCAGGCCTGAACCAGCCCTAACTATAAGATTTATCAAAAAATAAAGATAAACATGGACGTCTGCCCCCTGACTGAAACTGGAAGATGACTCCACAGAAGAGAAGCTGTGTATATAACTTCTAAGGGAATTAACTAATATTATATATATATATTGATATATAAATTGTGGGGTCCAATATAATATAACCAATATAACCAATACTAAACAGCTAATCTTGTAATAATTAATGAACCTTTCCTACATATTTTAATTTATGTTGTATTCATTACTTTGCCTTCATAATATAACAGAACAACCAAACAAATCATCACCTGAGAACTTGAAAGCAGCTTATTTTTGTTACTTTTGCTTAAAAAATGAAAAACAATTTAGACCCTCCGACGTCTTTCACCACTCAAATTTGACAAAGTGGAGGAGACAAAAACACCAATCAGCAGTGTCTCCATCAGGTGGAGGACAGAGGCTACGAGTCGTCTGTCTCTCAGGAGAAGCAGGATGCTCTGAACCGCAGCAGGAACACCGACTCTGAACGTCCAAGTCTCAAGGTGAGACGTTACCTTCCACACTGGAGATGTCCCCAAACCTGTAACCTGTAACTGAAAATGTCTTGATATAAGTAGTAGTACTTGTGCTAGCTGTACTATGGAGGTTCAGGTTAACTCTTAATTTCCATCCTCGTTCAGATTGACAAAGAGGGTCGTCTGCTCCTGGAGACACCAGACGACCTGCAGAACCTCCTGCTGCTGAGGAAGACCAAGAGAGAGCAGAAAGCTGCTGCCAGGAAACCAGCTGCTGCTTCCCCTGCTGTCCATTCAGTGGTAAGACCCTCACAAAGTGTTCAGCTTTAATAGCAGCAAAAACTAAAAAAAAAAAAGATCTAACACCACTAAAAAGATTTTCTATCTTTTATTGCTTTACTCCTAAAACATTTGTGCGTTTCAAATGTCATCATGAAGAGATGCAAATGTTTCTTATTTAAAAGAAATAAACAATGAGACAACAGAAGATCTGTACTCTGTACGTCAGTGCTGCAGACGTGTCTGTGTTAAAGTGAAGTTGTGTAGTAAACTGCACTCACTGAGCAGCTGTAGCATCTTGTTCTGTCTCAGCCGTACTATGTGGACGAGGACGATTTCCTGAAGGCCTGTGATCACAAGCAGCTGCAGGTGATTGACAGATACCTGTCCACAGGTGGAGACGTCAACGCCTGCGACGCGGTGAGTCTTCTATAACACATTCACTTTGATGAGTAAAGCTTTTTAACCACAGAGACACACTTTAATCTGGATCAGTGTGTGTGCAGTTTGAGCGAACAGGTCTGCACAGAGCGTGCTCTAAAGGTCACATAGAGGTCGTCAGCAGACTGCTGGAGGCCGGAGCCGACATCCACAGCAGAGACAAGGTGACAGTTTATCATCTGGACCGGTTGTTTTCTTTAGAACCAGCTGTAACATTCCTGTTTATTGCAGCTCTGGTCCACTTGTGTCCATTCTGCGTGCCGAGGAGGGAACCTGTCAGTACTGCAACTTGTGTTGGATCATGGAGCAGACATTTCTGCAACTGACAAGGTAACACTACTAGTACTACGCATACTAGTGAATAGTTATCTTAAATGTTTCTAATGAAAATACATTTGCAATAAGGTGTTACTTCCTGCATCAACATATTTTCTTTAATATACAGTACATGTAAATGGAATTGAATTAATATTTGACATTAATTATACTAAGTGGTACATCATGAAAGTTGATGCAGGCAGCTGAAGGGGACATGAGTCATGTCTTATAAAGCAGATGAAATGGTGAGTCTGTGTTCAGTTAACAGAGGAAACAATGAGCTCCACAGAGTTATCCCCAGTTGACTTGAATTGTACTTCCAGGAATAATTTGCAGTGTAATATAATTCCAGTTAAACATAAACCATCTATGAGGAACAACCGAATATTAAAATCTAATTTACAAAGAAGGCAGATATAAAGGTATATAAAGGTATCGGTGTTGTCGGTTGCCCTTCGTACACAGACTCGAGGAGTTATTGGTTTTCAAATATTCAGGTGAAGGATCCTGATTTGTTGACTTAGTTTTTTGTTTTGGAGAGATTTAAAATGCTCATCACTTCTGTCTTGAATTTGTCATGTGGCCATCCTGCTTATTATCTAGTGTCTTGTAAACAATATGCAATATATAAACAAATCTATGAATACACATAAGCAGCATGTAAACAGAGTGTCAAACACTGGATATTTTGCTCTGTGTGTGTGTGTCAGCTGGACAGCACTGCTCTTCATGTCTCTGTGAGGATCGGACATCAAGATTGTGCTGAACACCTGATTCACTGTGGAGCTGAAGTCAACATGCAGGACAGAGTGAGACACACACACACACTGAGACAGACACACACACACACGCACACACACACACACACACACACACTCATCAATGACCCACGTGTACTCGTCTTCAATAATAGACATTCTTTCATTATAAGTCAGAATTTGGTTCATGTTTTGGTACACACTTAATTTACCTTTGTGGTCAGGTGATTGTCTTTAAGATGCTGGTTTGGGTTTGATTACTTGTTGCTATGACAACAGCTCCAGATTAATCTTAAGAAAAGTTTTGAAGAACCAAAAAATCTAGATTGTCAACTGATCATAGCTGATCTAATAACTGGGTTCTCCACACTTGATCTAATGTGTGTGTTGTGTTTGAGGAGGGAGACACTCCGCTTCACGACGCTGTTCGACACAACAGATACAGAATCATCCAGCTACTGTTACTGCACGGAGCCAACACACACACCACCAACCAGGTAACACACGCCACCACACACACACACACACACACACACACACACACACACGTAAAACTTATGCATATCCATGTGAGGAGTAAACATCACATATTTGTGTTTCATGGATTCTCTGAGACATGTTCTGATCTGTATGAACGTGTGTGTGTGTGTGTGTGTGTCAGGAGGGACGTTCTCCTCTGGACGGGGTGTTAGAGTGGCAGAACGAAGCGAAGACTCTCCTCATCCAGCAGAACGACAGGAAGTGATGTCACAAACCATCACTCATATGACTGTTTTGTTCCTGTAACTGACGAATGAGGTTCATCGTTCTCACTGAACAGAAACTGAATGAAGTTTTTGCGTTAAAAACAGTCAAACTGACTCACTGGATTTTAACCTCCATCACTGACACTGAAAGCACATTTGAAGCAGATCTTTGAACAGCCAGTATGAACAGGAGCAATGATTACAGTCACTGTTCATGTGGACACCTGACTGATCAGATTGTGAGCCTGTACTTTAAAAACAAACATAGAACTTGTAAATTATGTTTTTTAATGATATAACTGATTCAAATAAACTGATCAGCTGACTTGTGTTCTGTCTGCATGTCTGCATTGTGACCAGCAGGAGGCATAGAGGGAAGCTCAGTCATGACATCTGCATGTTTAATATATAACTTTATTTCTTGCTTCTTACATTCAAATCATGTCTGTGCTTTTTATTTTTCACCATTTAAAGTGCTTCACGTTGCTGCAGAACATTTCCGCCTCAGTTTAAAACATGATGTGCTCATCCATCAGGCTGACAATTTGGATGATCAGGTCCAGGTGAGTTTCAGGCTTCAGAGCTCCTTGTATAAAAAACTGTAAAGGAGGTTCAGTCTCACCAATAAATGCAATATTTATACACAAAGAAAAATCTTTTCAGTTCAGTTCTTCAGTAAACACACAGACGGCACCTTTACTGAGAGCAGAAGAGAAGCAGGCGCTGAGGAGGATTAAATATTTGACGTTGCATCATGTAATCCATCCATCTGTCCACTAAAGTGACATTTAGTGTGTAGTTTCATTGCAGAGGTCAGTTGGGTGAAGTGAAGAACCGTCTGCCCGGTTCTGCTCGTCCACTGAGGAAGACAAACACTGTTCAGAGAACTGATCACACAGCACATCACAGAAATAATTCTGAATTATAACTTATACATGTTTAATAACTGCACTGAGACTTACGTGTTGCTGGAAGCAGTGCCCAGGTTCCTGACGCGGCCTCTCACCGATCCTCTGCTGGCTGCTCTGTAGTAGCTGTTCAACTCCGGAGACGTCAACGGCTGGAAGAGCCGGGCAGCTGAAGAGATCAACATGCATGTTGTTATTTATACTGACTGAAGAAGTGGAGCAGAAAAACGACATCTGACAGACTTCTGATTGTCTTTCTATCAGATATTTTTGAAGATCATGTAAGCATCTGAACGCGTCCACTGACACAAAAAGAAAGTGAAATTAAATGAATAGAGCCATTTCTCCCATTATGAGATAAACATATCTTTAAGATACATACATTACATTTGTGATGCAGTACTTCAGATACATTGACGTTGAAGTAAAGACCCCTCAAACTGCTCCCACACAATGTGCCATGTTTTTCCACTTAAATACAATTTTGAGCCCAGATCAATACAGAGTTGTGTCAGGAAGGGCATCTGACATCAAACTTTGGACAAATCAAATCTATGACTTCCATACCAGATCGGTCGGGGCTTTGTTTCGTTCTATAATCTACTGACAACCACATACCAAATAAAAACAGTCATTTAGAGCATTTATTTGCAGAAAATGACAAATGGTCAAAAGATCACCACAAGATCATATTCATTTTAAAACAATAATGTTTTAACTTAGGAAGACTTTAGAAATCAATATTTGGTGGAATAACCCTGATTTTTGATCCCAGCTTTCATGCATCTTGGCATGCTCTCCACCATCTGTCACATTGTTCTTGGGTGACTTTATTCCAGAGGTTTTCAATGGGGTTCAGGTCTGGGTTAGCGTTTTCACTACATCACTGACTAGATCATGAGTATTGTAGTTTGGAGACAGAGACATATAAACTCTGAGGTGTGATGCGCGAGTACCGTGTCCTTCATCCTGGCTGCTGGTCTTGTTGGTGGTGGATGATGAGGGGGTCTGGTCAGTGTGGACATCAAGGACACGTTTCCACGACTCTTCAGGGAGGGACAACAAGCGGCAAACAACCTGAGAACAGAGAAACGCTCAGTGGCTACGTTTACATGGATCACACATGCAGTTCTGTTAATACCATCTTACTGCTGACCTTCGCCTGGGTGAGCGTGTCTCTCAGGATGGTTGCTGGAGAGGGTGCAGACATCCCATGTCCCACTAGAGTCGGTCCAAACACCCGGGACAAATTATTCTGGTCCATCTGACAACGAGGACTCTTCATGACCCTGAAATATGAAGCAAAGGTGGAAATAAGAATAACACTGGAATCATGGTTACTCTTCTTACATGCTGGTATACATATGTGGACAAACCCTCTACAGTCCACTAGGGGAAGTAATACCAAGATCTGTTACTTCCGCTACTTTTACGGCCACTAGAGGGTACGAGAGACTCCTCTCCCCCCTGCCCTGCTTCCTAAACCGTACACCTTCTGAACTACAGACTAACTTACTTGTGTAAGTGCAGCATGAGGAAAGCCAGTGTGTCTTTGTTTGTGTTTGGCAGCTGTGCTACAGCCTGAACCATGGCAGCAACACTGTTTTCTTCAGACATCTCTGCAGGACACAGACACCAAGAGGGTGAGGCGCAGAGATGCTGGCGCGTTGACAGACATGTGGTGTGTTGAACTCACCTGCAGCCTCCATGAAGGTGCGGTGCAGTTTGAAGGTGACCAGCGGCTCCTTCAGCGTCCTCAGGAAGTCTTTGAGGAAGCCGCACAGCACATGGACATCCTGAACTCTGCTGAGCATGAGCGGAGTCTTACCCTGAACGAAGCGATCCCTGAGATCTCTCAGCAAACGCTCACCTCCGGGAACTCTGTACAGACCCCTCTGCACCACAGACAGGCAGGGGGAGAGACAGACAGGCAGCGTGTGTCTCATGTATCAGTGTTGCATTCAGTCAAAGCATTCAGTCAAAGCATTCAGTCAAAGCTATACAAAGATGGCAGCTGGTTTTTGGAATCTGAACCAAACTGATTGGACAGTTTACCTCTTGCAGTCCTCTCCTCTCAATCTCAGTCACACACTCGACGATCAGCTGAGGAACTCTGGGACTCTTCATTGGAGCGAAACTTTCCAACAGGTTCTGAGAAGGAAAAGACAAAGTTCAGATCAGGAAGACATCCTATTGGCTGACGTCTAGCATTAGTATTCCTGCAGTATACAGTGAACGCTGGTTCTGACAGACTGTTACCGTCTGAGCTGTAGTTCCTGGCGTGGTGCCGGAGCAGCTGTCGATGCATCTCTGTTTGCACTCTGGATGAGTGATCACACGGCATTTTCTGCATTTCATCGCAATCTTCCCGAAGCGGATCCTCTTGCCGCATGGCAAGCACGTCTCCGTCCAGATGACCTGAAGGAAGCGGAGGATTCCTGCTCAGTGACCTGGCAGGATGTAGAGACATGAAGCAGAGCAGCTTCGTACCGTTTTAGAAACAAAAACATGTTTCAGGGGTTTCTCCACTCTGACAGCAACGCTGCCTTCCATCTTTGTGTCACTTTCAGCTTCTGCCACAGTCTCGTCACTCGGACACCACACTGACGTGTCGTCTGCAGAAAAGACCAAGTTACAGAAACACTAAAAATCAATACCTGTGTTCAAACTGTAAAAATATAAACATTTAAAGTATTACCATGAAATTACAAATAAAGCTGCTTCATTCACATTAAAGAAAGTTCACTTTTTACCATAAAACCTGAATAATTTAAATTGATTTTTATTACAAACTCAGTTTTTCAGCTTTGGCTTTAAATTCTTTAATTTTCTTGTTCACAACCTTAAACCATGACTCGAGTCCTGGTCAGGAGTCCAGGATGCAGACTGGTGTGACCGTCACACCCTTCCTGCACCTTCCTTGTGAGTCACAATGAACTTACGGCTGCTAGCAGGTAGCATCCGCTATTATGAGGGAAAACAAAGTATAAACTCAAAATGTTTTTCCTGATTTCCAAAATCTTCATGCGACACAAACAGTGAACAAAATCAGATTCATATTTAAGACTTTTAAAGTTGTATAAGAACAACCTAACGGTTGCAGCTCTGACATTCTTGTATTAAAGGGGGCTGGATTCACTCAGCATGATCATATAATAAACATAAAATAACTTCATAAGTGCAGTGATGAGTGCTGCCTCGACCGGGTACCAAATCACAACCTTATAAAAACAGGGAAGCCACTGAACCAACAAAGAGCTCCGACATGTCCAAAACGAAGCTTCTAGCTCAGAGATGATCATCATCAGTGGCAGGAGGATCAGCACAACTAGTAAGAGCCTGCAGCAGTCACAATAATGATATTTGAACACACCTCCTCCTCCTCCTCCTCCTCCTCCTCCTCCTCCTCCGCAGACTGAGACAGCACACTTCTGGGTGACAGAGCGGGTCAGGTTGTCAGGGCTCTCCTGTGTGATGCCCACCACCATGTGAATCTTCCCTCCAGTGTCTGGAGTAGACACCGACGCCTCCACGATCGTCTCAACCTCCTGAAACACAGAAGCTTCAGCCTGAATCCTTCAGGTCCAGAGGTTTTAAAGTTAAAGCTCTGTGACTATGGGATGAAGAGTCAGGAATCATGTGGTTCTGGTTTGAATTGTTAATGTGATGATCATTATGGCTTTACCGTCTCATCTTTGATGTTCAACCTACATGTCTATATAAATAAAAATAGCATAGTAGGAATTAAGAGGATTTTAACCTTGTAACCGTGTGCATACTGTTGTAAGTTCTTTCGTTTTATGCCATTTAGTTTTCAAAGCTTGTAACTACTTCACACTATTCTTAATGTTTTGTTTACATAAGTATATAAGAAAACTGGGATCCTATACTTCAAAAAAGTTGACATGATAGACAGAAACTGAGATCAGTTTTGGATTCTGCATCCAAAAATTGGTTTAAAACAGCCATCAGACGGAACAACAACAATTGTGTTCCCAGTGTAATAATAATCACCACCACCATTATCAGTGGAAGTATACTCAAGTAGAGTACAAGTACCTCAAAAGTACTTAAGTACAGAACTTTCCACCACTGCAGACAGGTTAGTAAAATCACACAAAAGCTGAATACTACAAGTCGTGTTACAATATTTGTGACGGTTCAGTATGTTCACCTTCTCCACAGTTCTTCTCTCCAGTAGCTCTGTGGTGACATGGCTGCTTCTCCCTCGCCTCCCACCCACACCGCCGACAGTCAGACCCATTGACGACCTCTGCAGAGAAGCAGCAGAACATCAAGTAAGGTGTGGAGCGTCACCTGTGAATGTCAGCTGGGGTTGGACAGGTGCGTACCCTCCTCTCTCTGGCTCGAGACCTCAGAGGTTTAATCACAGTTGTGTCGACATCCTGAAATAATAAGAAAGTCTTAGAAACTATCGGTCCTGCTGTCTGTTACATGATACACATCTCTTCGGGTTCATGACCTCACCACGTCATCATCTGTCCGGTCATAGCTGATATCAGAGTGCGACAGGAACGATGACTCATCAATCACAGACAACCTGACAGAAAAAGCTTTTAATTACTGTAAGAAAGTGATTATATTTATTATTGATTAATTGATTACTTGCTTGACCCATAAATATCAGACAATGTCCAAGGTGAAAATGCCTCAAATGTTTGTTTTGTCATAGTGGAGCAAAAGAAAAGAAAATATTCACATTTAATGATCAAAATAGTTGCAGATTAATTTACTAATTTCACCTGATTGATTAACTGTTGGAGCTCTACATGTAATTCACGAGTGAACAGGTAAATCAATCCCCTCTTACCGTTTACTGCTCTTGTGCAAGTGTGTCACATTCGCGCCCTTGTGTTCAAATGTGGCCAAAAGAGATTTCTGCTCATCATTCAGACAGGCACTGGATTTGCTGTCATGAACCAGGATGTCACACATTAGCTGCATCTGCCTCTGCTGCAAAACAATATTGACAATCTGTCGATATAGATAGGTGATATTTCAGTTAAATACTGTTCCAAATATGTGCTTATGTAGCAGTCAAATCAAATCTAAAAGGTTAAAAGGTTTTTTGGTGGTCAAGTTTTCCCTCACTAATCGAGGGTCTAAGGACAGAGGGTGTCACTCCCTGTACAGATTGTAAAGCCCTCTGAGACAAATGTATGTTGTGACTTTGGGCTATATAAATAAAATTTGATTTGATTTTAAAAGGTGTCCTCTAAATATGAGCTCTGGTTGCAGTGAATCTAACTCACCAAGTAGTGATAGTCTGCTTCCATCCGGTAACGTTTCTTCATCTCCAAGTCCAGCTGGTTACGAGCGTGTTTCAGTTTGACTTCCAGAGCAGCTTTGGCCACATCAGACTTCATCAGCAACTCCTTGTACTTCTTCAACTCCAGTTCAGCATGTAGCCATTTTTTCCTGAAGGTCTCAAAGTTTTTAACCACTTCAATAAACTCTGAAAGTGTCACAGAAAAGTATGCAGAAAGTCAGTATCTAAGCAGCAGCAGCAGAGGTCAGTCAGTTCTGTACCACCTTTCTGAATTTAAAAAAGGAGTTCAAATGTCCCCCTTGGCTTGATCTCACAGCAAATTCTCTGCATGCGTTTGTTTTTCACAGTAAATCAAGTAGAAGTGTGTGTTGCATTTTCACCCAGCTCGGTGTTCATTGCATTTTCCTCCACAGTGATCCTCTGAAGGCAGAGAGCCAGCACTTCCTCCACGACAAGCCGAGACTCCCCCATCACTCTGCAGCTTCCACAACAACATGAAGGGTCATCACACTTTCGCTTATACCTGCACTCACCAAGTGTATAAAGACTTGTTTAATCCAGGATTAACTTTAAGACAACTTGAACTGTTTGAAAACTTGATTTGAATCTCAGGTGAGTCCAGTTTTAACTTTGATGTGCTTTAATCTGAAAATAGATTTTAAAAACTGCCCCAAGCTCAAGGTAAGTATTATGGGAAAGTTAGTCAACATTTATACATAATCTTTACTCACAAAACATGAATGTAAATTAGTATGTAAATGCACTTTAGATCAATTCAAATATAGAAAATGTTTCTGATACCTGAACAAACATCAGGTAGGATTAAGTCAGAATTCACCTTGAAACATTAAAATTAACTGAAACAAACAGTCTGTTTAGCATCAAATTCCCTCTTTGTGTTTCCCTGTTGAGCTGTGGTGGAAGTATAGGAACAAAAAGAGGGACTTTGGCTCTAAAAACACTGTAACGTTGAAACATATCTGCTGGATTTGAAGCTTCATATTAGCTTCACATAAACTTTAAATCCATGTTTGTGGGTTTAGTCTCCATCACTTCCATTGTAAGTGTATTATGAAGGGATCTAATGGTCAGTATGAACAGGAGGATGATTACAGCAACAAACACATTAATGAAAGAATGAGTGAATGTTAAACTCACATGTTGAAGTGAAACTGCAGCACAGCTCTGCTCATCAACAGCTGCATTCACTTGTCTTTTTAATTGTGTCTGTGACCACATGACCTCAGCTGCTGCTCCTATTGGTCATCGAAACAGCTGTAACATTTTCATATTGATAAACATTTAATATTATCCAGGAAACATTTGCAGAGATATCCTGGCCTAGACAATTTTAATTTAAATTGGGAATAATGATGTAAAAATTATCATTACCTGTAACATCTCAAATCATATTATCAATTTCAAAGTCAGTCAAAATAATTGCAGTCGCAAGTCGTTCAGCTCTACTAGAGGATAACTAAATATATTTTACAGATATTTCTGTAGAATCTGAAATTATTCAGATCCTTAATTGCAGTATAAGTACTAGTAGTAAAAGTACCTTAGCCATAGTAAAAATATTATTACAAGTAAAAGCAACTACAGTAAAAGTGCATAAGTAATATGAGCTTGGTGTAGTTAAAGTATTGCAGTGATATAGGGATTTTGGTCAATGAAGAACGATTAAATATAGGAAGTGTATCTGGGGTGTGGTAAAGATGAGTGTCCAGAAGAGGGAGACAGAGCTCTGAGTCACCCTGAAGGATGCTGGGAGGAGGAGGAGGATAGGAGGAGAGGAGGATGCTGGGAGGAGGCGAGAGGAGGATGCTGGGAGGAGGAGAGAGGAGGATGACGACAGTAGAGGCTGCAGAGAAGCTAACAGCATTGACACATAAACACACTGACAGAAGCTAACTGCTAACTGCTCAGCCTCTTTCTCTCTCTCTTCCTGTCTCTATCTCTTCCTGTCTCTCTCTCTTCCTGTCTCTCTCTCTCTCTCTCTCTTTCTCGCTCTCTCTCTCACACACACACACACACACACACACACACACTGAGCTGCAGTGTGGCTAACTGTTAGCATGCTGTGGATAGGAGGCTAACCTACTGACACACACACACACACACACACACACACACACACACAATGAATGATGCAGTGTCTGAAGCTTCCTATTGGACGGTGAGTGATAGAAGATCTAAATCATTCTGTGTGCTCGTGTTTTAGGTCTGAGTGTGTGTGTGTGTGTGTGTGTGTGTGTGGGCATTATGACAGTGGATGCATGTTGATGGTGTTGCCATGGAACTAGTCATGTATTCCCCCTATGCTGTTTGGGTTGCCGTGGTAGCGTTCTGACATGAATGCAGGTGAACATGTGATCAGTTCAACGTAGAATCAGGAGTTCAAGTACTCCTACTACTCTAACTACTACTAGTACTACTACACACCAGTGTTGCTAGACATGTATACCATCTGACCCCACTTAGTTACGTGGATTGGATCTTTCCCTTATATAATAATAATAGTAATAATCCTCCCAGTCATGTGACAACTACTATTACTACTTTTATCACTGGTACTACTGCCACTGCTGGTACTGCTGTTATTGTTTGTACTGCTGGTACTGTCTGTGAATATTTGTTTAAAGTAGAAGTTTTCTGAAGGAGGAGAGTGACTGCTGCTGAGCACATAAGTATATATATACCATTATTGGTACTTACACAATAAAGATATGAGCTGATTTTCACAGTGGAGTGCTGGTCTACTGGAAAACCATCAGAGACATTGAGAATCAAATCAGAATAAGAACAGAATAAGAAGAACAATACAATAAGTTTCCAGGGATGTAACGTCCTGCTGCTTGCAGGTTGATTGGATGACATGTGCATGTTGTTTTATTTTCTGACTGCTCATCTGAATAAAGTTGTGTTTGGACAGCAGCGTGTCTCCTCTGGTTGGTAAATATGGTCTTGTTTCTATTTTAATAAACTTAGTTTCATCCAGAGACAGTAGGTGACTGTCAGGTGGTGTCAGTCTAAAATATCAGCAAACTGGAGAACAGATAGATACCCACCATTTATATGAAGCTCACAAAGTCACTTTCTGTCAAAAAAGTGACATATTTATCAATCTTTTGAGAGTGTGATTAACATATTTATCAGTTGAATTTCTGTTACCAACAGCAAAGCAATGACATGATTGATCACATGATGAATACCCATGTTGACCATTACCAGTGTGAATTCTGAATGTGAACTAAATTGTGCTGTGAGACATTTTGCTGTTGGTAGAGGAGGTGAGAGATCACATAAAGCGGAAGTCGTGACATCACTTCCTGTCTTCTGTAACTCACTCTGTCAGACATTTAAACAAATTGAAGCAGATTCTGTTCCAAGGCTGGATTTTTACTTATTAGCAGAGTTATAATTATATATTGTGGAGGATCAGAAAGTGACTGACATACATGGAATAGATTATTATGTAAATATAGAAAAGGTATCTATGTCTCTACAGGTCCAGATGTAGTCAAACTTCAGATTGACAGACAGCTTATTGGGGGGTCGGAGCCTGCAGGTGGAGGTGGTGATGTCAAAGCGAGCAGCAGGGGGGCGGGGGAAGGGGGAGCGACCTGATGCTATGGCAGCCCTTCAAGCAGCCAATGAAGAGCTGAGAGCCAAACTGACAGACATCCAGATAGAACTACAACAGGAGAAAAACAAGGTGAGGACAGAGTACTAATAATACTGCAACTAATGTAGTTCCACGACTACTAACTACTGTCAAAACTGCCTGTCTCTCTCTACCTGTCTTCAGGTGAGTCGTCTGGAGAGAGAGAAGAGTCAGGAACTGAGGACAGAGCATCACCGGGCAACAGTTGCCGTGACAGAACTAAAGACCAAACTCCATGAGGAGAAGCAGAAGGAGCTGGCTGTTACCAGGGAGACATTACTACGACAACATGAAATGGAGTTAATGAGAGTCATCAAAATCAAAGATGGAGAGATTCAGCGTCTGAACGGACTGGTACTAACACTGCGGGATGGATCCGCCGACAAGGTGACCCATCTGATCCACACTTGTCTGTCTGCATGTTTACCTGTCTGTCTGTCTGTCTGTCTGTCTATCTGCCTTCTCAGGTGAGAGGGAAATAAAACTCCACCTGTCCTTCCTCAAATCCATCCATCACCCTGCCTGTCTAGGTCCAGGTTTTAGTGGAAGCAAAGTAGTTCTTATGAAGCCTCATCGTGCTGACCCTCCTGGAGGATCCTGAGTTGTTCCCAGACCTGATGGGATACATAATCCCTCCAGTGTCTTCTGGGTGTGCCCCAGGGCCTGATGGGATATATAATCCTTCAAGAGTGTGCAGATCTCCTCCAGGTTTGTCCAGGATGTCTCCACAGAGTTGTCTGGGAGGATCCTGATCAGAAGCTGAACCACCTCAGCCTGACAAACGTCTTTCTGCTGCTCGAGCTGCAGTCATGAAGGTAAGACAGTAGATTGACCAATAAATATAAAGCTTTGTCTTCCGGATCATCTCCCTCTTTACTACAACAGTCTGGTACAAAGTCGTCTTTACTGCAGACATGGCTGTCTGTCGGTCCACCCCATGCTCTATTTTACCTGTCATCAGGACACTTGAAGTCCTTCTGAAATTTACTCCCAATCTGAAGAGAAAGAGGCAACCAAAGGTCCAGTACTTCATACTCCGTTTGTGCCCCCAACAGGATACTACAGAGGTCATAAACCTTCTCCAAGAAATAAATCTTGTAAGCGACTGATTTACCGATATTCCAATCCTCCTTGTTGTTCTTCCTTCCTTGTTTTCTTCAGTCCTCTTCACTTCACTATTGACTATCTCCTCTTGCCTCTGAACACAACATTTATCTCCAGCGGTGATTGTGACCACATGATCAGAGCTGATAGCTGACTTTGTTTAGTTCGGATCCTCTTGGGTATTGGACATATTGACATACAGACAAAAGTAGGCTAAGTAGAATTTGCACCTGGTCCAACTCTCTAGTCGGGTCTGAGTTCCTCAGAACTGAGAGAACCAAGAAGACCTCTAACCCTTCCTGTAATCAGGCCTGGATTGCTTTGCAGTGATCGCTCTGCTGGTCTGCCGGTACTGTTCCACCATGACTGATGATCATTTGGAAGTGTGCTTGAGGCTGGCTATCATCAGCTGTCCGGACTATGCATCCCTGGATCATTCAGTGCAAGTCAGTAAGGTAAGGTAATGACAAAAAAAGACTTGTATGGTGAAATATGGGTTCATGTAGTTATGCAAACATATATTGTGCATATAAAGAATACTCCATATATGTATATGGTTGTATTGTTGCTACAGGAGGGGGGATAGGATTTTTAGTTATTATATGTTGTATTGTATTACATGTTCTAAATTAGTATTGAAGCATATAAATTAATTATTTTAATTTATATATAGAGCATTGTTATTATGATACTGTTGCTGTTTCCCATTTTGGCTGCTTGTTAATTGATCAGGTTAATTGATCATTTGCATCAGGCTGCTGCCAGTGTTTGTGTTCTGTCTCTGTTTGGGTTAGGTCTTTTTTTTGAAAATTCATTTATGCTGGTCAGGTTGGATATTTTAGTTTTTTTTTTAATGAGTTTGTTTCAGATCAGGTCTAAAATAGACCTCTTGTCCTGGTCTTTCTCTTGTTTTGAATGACCTTTGACCCTGTTGTGACTCCACCAGGAGCTGTTGTCCCTAACACCGTTTGGTGGAACTGCAGACCCGCATCGATCCTGAGACGTGTGAAGGGTAACTAAACTCCTCAGGTGAATATCTAACAGTCTTTGTCTGGTTCCTCAGGTGAGAGGCGCCCTGATGGCGGAGGTGGAAGAGATGAGGAGGAGCTGGGAGGCCGAGCGTTGTCGCCTCCAGCAGGAGGTTCAGGAGCTGCGAGGAGCAAAGAAGATCGCAGATGAAACTCTGGCATCGGCTCAGCAGGCCTGCCAGGCCCGAGCAGCTGAACTACGATCAGCTCATCACCAGCACCAGGAGGAGCTGAACAGAACCAAGAGAGACTGTGAGAGGGAGATCCGCCGACTGGTACACATTAACACACACATGTGACTGTTAACACGCCACTGTTCACGTTTGGATCCATGTATGATCCAAACAAACTAAAAAAAACAAAAAATAAGTAAACTAATAAAGCAAAAGCAGACTTCCTACAAACTGATAGACTCTGATGAATGAATGAATAGATGATTATTAACATGAACACATGAAAGAACAAAGACTGGCTGAGCTCGACAGACTGGAACAATACAACACACACAGCTGTGAGACAGAGTCAAACACAGACTGATACGACACAAACACAATAAGCCTCACACGAAACTACGGCGTCTCACTTCAGTTCACTTTCTTAAAAAATAAGCTTTTAATTCACACTGAGAGGAAGAAGTCAGACAGATGAGTTTGTTTCCATGAAATCCTGCAGGCTTGGTCTCATTCCTCATGTAAGGACAACTGCACAAATTGGAACTATCCACTTGCCGTGCAGCACAAACCTGACAGACTTACACAGGTACACAGAGTCTTACCTGGAGGTTATTTAATCAGCTATGAAACACAGAGTTTCAACCAGAGAAAAGCAGGAAATTATAATTATAAGAGAGAACGAGATCCATGACATTTTTACACAAGAACTGAAACTGTGTCAGTGTTTGTAAATCCAGCTATCTATCTGTCTACCTGCCTAACCCTGCCTCTTACCTGTCTGTCTACCTGTCTACCTGCCTAACCCTGCCTCTTACCTGTCTGTCTACCTGTCTATCTGCCTAACCCCATCTCTTACCTGTCTATCTACTGGTCTATCTGAATAACTCCACCCCTTTCAAGTATGTCTACCTGTCTATATGCCTAACCCCGCCTCTTACCTTTCTGTCTATCTGCCTAACCCTACTGCTTTTTTCCATCTGTGTACCTGTCTATATGCCTAAAGCCACCTCTTACCTGCCTGTCTTTCTGTCTATCTGCCTAATCCCACCTATTTCCTGTCTGTCTATCTGTCTGCCTAACCCCACTAATTTCACATCTGTCTATCTGACAAACCCCACATCTTACCTGTCTATCTACCTGTGTACAGATGGATGAGATAAAGCTGAAGGACAGAGCTGTCAGTGTATTGGATAAAGCCCTGGGGCTTCAGGCTGGCCACGCCCACCGCCTGCAGCTGCAAACTCAGGCTGCCGAGCAGCAAATCGCAGCCCTGAGAGATGCACAGAGGGCGGGGCTAAACCACCCTGGCCACACCCCTAACATCACCCCTAACACTACTCCTCACATTGTAAGCCCCTTCCTGCTTATACAAACTGCATGTTTAACCATAACATGTGTACTTCACCATGATATCACATGTCAGGCTCTACCTCCGTCTGTATTGCATCATCAAACACATGACCACAACTGCCTGACTCAGACATTTACCTTTTTTCCGATAAGTCTTTGCTCACTGTTGACTGGTCCTCATTGCTCGTTCAGTCAGAGAAGGGTCATGTGACAAACAAACAACAAACTCATACAACAGTGCTGAGTTGACAACTTGCTATTTAATTTATTGAAGATTGAACGATTTTAAATTGAAAAGGTCTGACTTTATGAGTCAGCGTCCAACTGAACACATGCTGAATCTCAGGCAGCAGTGGAAGAAGTACTTGACATGATATATATGACATATTATTAATATTGAAGCATGTTTAATGCAGCATATAAACATGTAATGATGTAAGCAGCATGTTACTGTTGTAGCTGCTGGAGGTGGAGCTAGTTTCAACTACTTTATATACAGTCAGCTAGTTTAGTCCAGTGGTTCCCAACCTAGGGGTCGGGGCCCTCCAAAGGGTCACCAGATAAATCTGCAGCCTAGTCGCCAGAATAAAATGCTGACATTGTATGTTAATGTGACCATGGATATGTTGAATGTCTACATCATAGGGAAAGAGATGGACTTCAGATGGCATCTATATGAGTTGACTTTCCTATTTGGCTGGTAGGTTGTTAGATCGTCAATTAGACCACTTCAACTGAAAAACGGGGCATTTTCAGTGAGATATTGGCACATTTGCACTGTTCTTTCTGGTAATTGGATGAAGGCTATTCTTTCCTGCTTTAGTTACCAATACTGTTCAAATCTGTTTAAACAAGGTCCCAAATATAATATGAATATTAAATGACAGAGATTATCGCTGATTGTATTGTAAAAACTTTCTGAAGATTTAGACTAGTTCTCATCTCTGAAGAAGGAGGGGGCACATCTTCCTCCTCCTCCTACCTTCATCACTGACGTCAACACTCAATCAATCAATCAAAGTGTTTATTGTCATGTCCACAGTATAAAGGTATAGCTGTGTGAGGTAGTTAAGTGATATTAGTTTAAGTTATGTTGTTGCAGACTCCTGTCAACTGTTGAGGAGTCTGATGGCAGAGTAGAAGAAAGAGTTTGTTGTCCTCACACCACATCACCAGACTGGCCACCTCCATCCTGTAGGCTGCTTCAACACTCTGTCTCTGATAGAAGTGTGTGTTCGAGTGTGTTTGTGTGTCTGCTCTCACTCTGCTCAGTGAGAGTTTTTTTGTTTTCAGGGTCAACGATATGAAAACAAATTTTGTCACAGAAAACTACAAAAGTAATCAAAGTCGTATATGTCATGACATGTGACCATTTTATTTAATAATTATAGAATTATTTCAATTATTGATTAGTTTGTCAATTATTTTCTGTATTAATTAAATTTTTGACTATTTGTTTGATTAGTATTTCTATACTTTACCATCATAGAGGACTAAAAAATTAATAGAATTAGAGAATTTGGACATTTCTTCTTAAAAAATTACTCAAAACAATTAATCAATTATGGTGATGAATTTAATATTTGGCAACTAATCAACTAATCAGAGCAGCTCTAATATAAATTTATGTAAACTATATAATTAATTCAATTATTATGTTTATGTTGTCCACATTGCGCGATATAAACATGCATGATGTAATATTAATATGATTATGTGTGTGTGTGTGTGTTTGTGTGTGTGGTTGTGTGTGTGTGTGTGGTTGTGTGTGTGGTTGTGTGTGTGTGTGTGGTTGTGTGTGCGTGCGTGCAGTCTCAGGAGGACCGGGACACTCGGAGGTTTCAGCTGAAAATTGCTGAGCTCAGCGCTGTCGTCAGGAAGCTGGAAGATCGAAACGCTCTGCTGTCTGAAGAACGCAACGAACTGGTATCATGTATTTCTATGTTTTCCCATATTTTCTGTGTTTTATATAATGTGCATATATATATGTATATATATATATATATATATATATATATACATATGTCTGTCTGGTCTGTGTAGCTGAAGAGGCTGAGGGAGGCAGAGAGTCAGTTTCTTCCTCTTTTGGACAAGAACAAACGTCTGAGCAGGAAGAATGAAGAGATGGCCCTCACACTGCGCCGCCTCGACAACAAACTTCGCTTTGTCACCCAAGAAAACCTGGAGATGGTAACTATGGTAACACTTGACCCTGTACCTCTGTACCAGACAACACATGGACAAACAGCTTGAGTGCTGGTTCTGTCCCAGTGAACTTCAGTCAGGTCAGATACAGTAGTAGTACTCTGTCCTACAAAAGAATTTAACATGTTTACTGACCACAGCCATGTTTGTTATGTCCACAGAGAAGACCCAGCTCTCTGAATGACCTGGACCGCAGCCATCCCAGTAGTTACCATGGTTACAGCCAGGAGGACAGAGAGATGGAGTTTCTAAGACTTCAAGTTCTGGAGCAACAACACATCATAGATGACCTGTCAAAGGTACTACTACTACTGCTACTACTGCTACTACTACTACTACTGGTACTACTACTACTACTGGTACTGCTACTATTACTGCTACTACTACTACTACTACTACTACTGCTACTACTGCTGCTGCTACTGCTGCTACTACTACTACTACTACTACTGGTACTGCTACTATTACTGCTACTACTACTACTACTACTACTACTGCTACTACTGCTGCTGCTACTGCTACTACTGCTACTACTACTACTACTGGTACTGCTACTATTACTGCTACTACTACTACTACTACTACTACTGCTACTACTGCTGCTGCTACTGCTGCTACTACTACTACTACTACTGGTACTGCTACTATTACTGCTACTGTCACTGTTACTACTGCTGCTGCTACTACTACTACTGGTACTGGTAATACTACTACTGCTTCCAATAATACTACTACTGCTACTAATAAATGTTTTTAAAATCGTTTTTAGGCTCTTGAGACAGCTGGCTATGTAAAGAATGTTATAGTAAGTATTAAGTACTGCTACTACTGCCAGTCCTACTACAACTGTTAAGTACTAATGTTTTCCTAAAGCTATATTACAGTTGTAGGTTTGAAATCAGAAACAGTTGACCCACAGACATGCTGTGTTTGTTCATCAGGAGAGAGACATGTTACTGAGATACAGAAGACAGGAATCTGTGAGGAGGAAACGAACTTTCAGAGCCTGCAGGGTGAGACAGTATCTGTGTCCAGATGTTACAACACCACCTACTGGTGAGTTAGCTGAATTACATCAAACACTGTGTGTGTGTGTGTCCGTGTGTGTGTGTGTGTGCAGGTCATAGAGACATTTTATGGCTACGATGAAGAAGCATCAGTGGACTCTGATGGATCATCTTTGTCTTTCCACACCGACCGAACACCTGACACTGAACCAGATGAGGTACACACACACACACACATATATGTTGAGCTGAAATATTCTGGTTTGTAAAACACAGCAGAAGCCCACACCTGTACACACTTGAATGCACCTAAACGCAGCTGACAACTAGCTGGTTTGGTGTTGCAGGTGTGTGTCCGTGAAGAGGCGGAGCTTCGTTACTGTCAGCTGACTCAGGAGTATCAGGCGCTGCAGCGAGCGTACGCTCTGCTGTCAGAGACGAGTGGTGCGAACTACGATGCTGAAAAGGAGATCAAGGTGACGCAGCCTCTAAGCAAGGCACTAACAGGTCGCTGGTTTGATGGTTCTACTCCCTGTAGAGGAGAAAGGTGCTAACAGGTCAATGATTCTATTACCTGAAGTGGAGAAAGGTGCTAACAGGTCAATAGTTCTATTCTGTGTGTTTCAGACCAGAGAGCAGCTGCTGACTGAAATCAGTCAGTATCAAACCAGAGTTGCAGATCTGGAGTCAGCGCTGAATCAACAAGGACTGGTAAGATGCACACACATGCACACACATGCACACACATGCACATACATGCACACACACAGTAAAATAATGAATGATAAAATATAATAGACACAGGTAATGAGTGGAGGATGATCTGAGTCTATCAGAAATTAAAGCTCAACATAAACAGAAACAAGCAACATGTTTGGTCCTAAGAGAAGGTAAGATAATTCTCTGCAATCTGATTGGTTCGAGGGAAAACTCTTGTCAGGTGTCTTCATGCTGATCAGAGGAGCAGAGAACCAATGAGAACGAGACAGTGGTAGAACCAGGAGGCCAGTCATGTCCCATAAAGAGACAATGAAACGGCATGGAACATGGACATATACATAGATCATATAATATAGACAATGTCTTTCTCTCCTGTCTGTCTGTCTCTCTCTTGTCCTGTCTATTTATCTCTCTCTCCTCTCTCATCCTGTCTATCTCTCCTCTTGTCTGTCTCTCCTCCTGCCTGTCTGTCTCTCTCTAATCCTGTCTATCTTGTCTCTCTCTCTCCTCTCTCCTCCTGTCTGTCTCTCCTCCTGCTTGTATCTCAGGATGTAAAGTGGGTGGAGGAGAAGCATCTGTTGTATCAGAGGAACCAGCAGCTGGTGGAGAAGGTAAAGTCTATTTTCACTGATAAATGTTCAGATTTTTTGGTTTTGTCATTCATGCTTTCTCTTTCATGCTGTCCCAGACATGCTCAGTGATGCTCATGTCTGGTGACTAGGCTGGCCAGTCCTGGAGCACCTTGATCTTCTTCACCTTCAGGAACTTTAATGTAGAGATGGACGTATGTGATGGAGCACCATCCTGCTGCAAAATTTGACCCCTTTTATGGTTGGAAATGTAAGAGTTAGCTAATACTTCTTGATATTGTTGGCTATTGATATCGCCTTCCACTGCAAAACTCTCGCACACCCCCATACTGGATGTAAACCCAGACCATGATTTTTCTGAGAGAATCTGGGATCCATGCAGGCTCCAGTAGGTCTCCTGCAATATTTGCAGTGGCTGTGTTGTAATTCAACTGAAGATTCATCTGAGAAATCCACCTTCTGCCACCTCCAGCATCCATCCAGGCTGTGGGCCTTGGCAAATGCCACACATTTTTTTAATTGCCTTTTGTTTAGTGATGGTTTCTGGGCAGTGTTTCCGATGATGGAGGTTGTTCTGGTTGACACAGACACAGTTGAGGTGACCAGACCTGGTGGAGCTCTGCTGTACTGGAAAACCTTGGATTTTCAAGCCAACAAAAGGTCCTCCCGAGCACTTGTATTGCAGGGTTTTGCCAGACCTTGTCAAAAACATCTCAGTCTCTTCAAACCTTGTTCTTTTCTTTGCACTTGATACTGAAACACATTGACCCCAATGGATCTGTCTTCAGCCTCTTGATAATTAACGCTTTGGTCTCATGGTGAATCTTGGGCCTGTTGTCAGAAGTCAAGTTGCAATTGGTGTGAAGGTCTGGTGTGCTGGGGTTCTTTTTATACACACCCACTAATTAATTGATTAATTATTGATCACAGGTGAGGCTGTAATCTAGGACTGGGTGCATCATATGACAAGGCGACAAGACTTTTGTCCGCAAAAACTGACTCAGTGGGCTTTACCAAGAGAGGGTCATGGGATTTGAAGTCCTTAACATGGTTGATATGTTTCAGGTGAGGCAGATGGAAGGTGAAGAACTGCAGCTGCAGAATGACATCCAGGACGTCAGAGACCAGAATGAGCTGCTGGAGTTCCGGATCTTAGAGCTGGAGGTGAAACCTGTCATTCAGACATTCAAAACAGTGTTAAAACAAGCAGACTGACTGACACACTGTATCTCTGTTTCTATGGCAACCCTGTTTACTGTTCAGGAGAGGGAACGCCGCTCGCCAGCCATTAACTTCCAACAACTCCATTTCCCAGAAGGCCTCAGCCCTCTGCAGATCTACTGTGAGGCAGAGGGAGTCACTGTGAGTAACACCTGAACACAACTATGTACACCTGAGCACACCTGAGTACATCTGAGTACACCTGAGTACACCTGTTAACACCTTAGCACACCTGAGTACACCTGAGTACACCTGTAAACAAACACCTTAGCACACCTGAGTACACCCGTAAGTGTTGTCATTATTTTGAACAGGACATAATGATCAGTGAGCTGATGAAGAAGCTGGACATTCTAGGAGATAACGCCGTAAGTGTATGTTGCATTTATTTTGTACATGTATGTCTGTTGTAATTGTAATCCATGTGTAACGACGATGATATGTTTTTGATGTGTTTACATTTTGACATACTTTTATTTATATATACATATATACATATATATATATCAATATTCATGGACTGCATTATGTAAACATGTTGATGTTGTTAGTTTACTATGTTAACTCGTTCACTCTGATTATTGTCAACAGTTCTTGACGTGTTGTTGATGTGTTGTTGAAGAGTTCCTGACGTGTTGTTGACCTGTTGTGGAAAAGTTGACATGTTGTTGGCTTCATGTTGACATGTTGTTGATATGTTTCTTTTTGCATGTTTTGCCATAGAATCTGTCCAATGAGGAGCAGGTGGTGGTGATCCATGCCAGGACGGTGCTGACTCTGGCTGAGAAGGTAACAGACACTGATATTCTGATCATATTTTTTAATCCTCATTCATCGCTCATCACACCATTCATCACATCACTCTCTTTCTCTCTGTCTCTCTTTCTCTCATTTTTTAGTTTCTTTTATGCGCAAAAAAACCCCTAAAAACTTAAATTCTAACTTTTGTCCAATTCAAAATGTTCACTTAATATATGTTAAATGAATACTTCAACTATACTTTACTGTACATAAATCTATTCATGTACAGTAAATACCTTTGTATTTAAAGTACACATCTGTACAGTAAATACAAAGCCACTAGCCTGTTAGCTTAGTTTAGCATAAAATCAAGGGGAAGGGCTCACTGATTAACATGTTTCATCTGTTATGGTATTACAGGGGTTATGTGTCAGACTACTTTTTTGCCAAAGAATCTTTTTGCCAGCCTGGCTAACTGTCTCCTTCTTGTCTGCCTGTCTGTCTCTCATCAGTGGTTGGAGTCCATTGAAGTGACGAAATCTGCTCTGCAACAGAAGATGTTGGACATCGAAAGCGAGAAAGTAAAAACATATTCTTCAAATTACTATTAGGGGTTATTAGATAGCAACTGCAAAGAAATTACGTGAAATGAAGCAGAGAGATACATCAACGTAATATCTAAATCTCTGAGTGTGTTGTTGTTTTGTAGGATTTGTTCAGTAAACAGAAGGGTTACCTGGATGAAGAGCTGGACTATAGAAAGCAATCGATGGATCAGGCTCATAAGGTTAGTGTGACAGCTGTTCAACAGATGACAAACTAAAACACGACTAGCTAAAGAGAAAGTGAGTGATTATGAGATAGGTGCGTGTGATTCTTTTTGCAGTAAACAAAAAAAATAAAAAATAAATAAAAACAGATTAAACAAGTTAATTTCTGAATGTGCTTCAGAAACTCCTGAAACGCTCACTCTGTTACAGAGCAGTCTAACTAAACACAGTCTTACTAAAGACAGTCTTAGTAACAGTATAAGTAAACAGTCTAACTAAACACAGTTTAATTGCAACACAGTTAATGTTGACTTTTTAAGTGTCTATCTGTGATGCAGAGGATCCTGGAGCTTGAGGCCATGTTGTTTGAGGCTCTGCAACAGCAGGAAGACTCCAGAATAGCGGGATTAAAGATGGAGGAGGCTCGTCTGACTGAAACACTGACAGAGGAAGAGAGGGAGGGGCTTAGGAGAGCCATGGATCAATGGAAAAGAACTGTGATGTGTGAGCTGAGAGAGAGAGATGCCCAGATCCTCAGAGAGAGGATGGAACTACTGCAACTCACACAGCAGGTAAACTAGACGGGTACAAATTCACTAGTAAACAACTGGTAAACTAAATAGCAAATTCACCTGTAAATAACAGGAGAGTCTGTTGTATAACCAACATTATTCTTGTGTGCTTTTAGAGGAACAAGGATCTGGAAGAATTTATAGAAGCACAGAAACGTCAGATCAAAGAACTGGAGGAGAAGGTATGAACCAACAGAAACAGATTTAAAGGCTGATTTTGGGTCACATATTCATATACATAGTTATATTCAACATCTCATTCCATCACTGTGGAAACAAAAAAATCTGCCTTAACTTAACTATAACTTCTACTAACTCTCAGCTGTTTGCTTCTTTTTCTTTCAGTTTCTATTTCTATTTCTATTCTTCTCTTTGGCTTTCATCCTCTGGTCCTAATAGCAGCCGGTAAGTCGCACAGCAACATGATCAACTACACACAGGGTTTTACCAGGTATACAGGGGTTACGCAAGTATGCAAGGTTTACCCAGTTGCACAGGGTTTACCCAATTATACAGGATTTATCCAGGTACCCAGGGTTTACCTAAGTACCTAGGGTTTACCCAAATATGCATGATTTATACAGGTACCCAGGGTTTACCTAGGTACCTAGGGTTTACCCAAATATGCACGATTTATCCAGGTACCCAGGGTTTACCTAAGTACCTAGGGTTTACCCAAATATGCACGATTTATCTAGGTACCCAGGGTTTACCCAGATACCTAGGGTTTACCCAAATATGCACGATTTATCCAGGTACCCAGGGTTTACCTAGGTACCTAGGGTTTACCCAAATATGCACGATTTATCCAGGTACCCAGGGTTTACCTAAGTACCTAGGGTTTACCCAAACATGCACGATTTATCCAGGTACCCAGGGTTTACCTAGGTACCTAGGGTTTACCCAAATATGCACGATTTATCTAGGTACCCAGGGTTTACCCAGATACCTAGGGTTTACCCAAATATGCACGATTTATCCAGGTACCCAGGGTTTACCTAGGTACCTAGGGTTTACCCAAATATGCACGATTTATCCAGGTACCCAGGGTTTGCCCAATTATACAGGGTTTACCCAGACGCACAGGGTTTACTCAGGTACACAGGGTTTAGTGTAACATTTTTACTTTCTTGTATGTATCAGAATGATCAAATATATATAAAATAATATAAATCATCAAATGAATCATGTACCTGATGGTCACTGATACTGGTCAGGATTTAGTTTTGTTCTATGAATTAAAATAAATTTATATATCATACATATTACACGGTCATGTGACATCAGAGTAGAAATGTGCTCTCTGTGCTTTAGTGTCTGCAGACTCCAGCAGCTGAACACTCGGGGGGGGGGACAGAAGGATTCAGAGGGCTTCAGGTTTTGGAATCAGCAGCACATGACTGAGGCACGTTGGCTTCACTGCCCCACTCACCTGCCTCTGGCTGCTGTCAGCCAATCAGAGCAGAGCCCACCTGTCAACTGACTCTGGAACTACACCGTCACACCCTCCTAGAATGTCAATGTTGACTTAGGTGTGATGGTCTCCATGGCAACAGGTGACCGTTGTGCTTCTGATGAGTGCAACCATCACAGGCAACACGCTAACTAGCTTAGTGTGGACAGATACTTAGTATGCAGCTAATAAACACATGCTGGCCTCAGCCAGCTGGACCAAAGTGGTGCTAGACTTTAATACATGTAATTCAGCTAGCTGGACTTCAATTAGAGCTAGTTAAGCTAGCTGACTTCAAACATTACTAGCTGAGATAGCTGAATAGCTACAGTTATCTTAGCTGGTTGACTTCAGTGTTAAGATCGTTAATTTAAAGTAGTTAAAGGTGACTAACCAGTTTGTGGGTTAATGAAGCTGCAGTGAGTCAGAGCTCAATAAAACATTACAATAGAAGTTCATGAAGTAGTTGCTACGTAACACGTAGTTACACACCATGGAAACACAGATTCTCTTCTCACCTGTCCTGATATGAGTTCAAATGAATTAAACTTTGTTCTGATTGGCTGTTCCACCTGCAGAGTAGAGAGTGGTTTAACACTATAGAGCCTTTCAGCTCACTCATGGAACCAAGGTTTCAGCAGATAACCTTCATCACATCACAGGACCAAAAACCCATAAAGAAAACCCTTCGTCATGACTTCAGTGGGTCTGCTGGACATCAGAGCTGCAAGAAAAACAACGTCAAGCATGAAGTTTGGCAGAAGAAGAAACCAGGTCCAGATTATGCAGGTTAGAGGTGGTGAGGTTCAAACTGATGGGAGAAAGTACAATGTCTACTCTTTTTAGACTGGACTGAATTATGGAGGATAATTTCACAGAACAATAAAGAAAACATATTATTCATAATTTATTACTATATATGAAATTGTGCGCCTTTTTTCTGCTATAATAGATAATCAGTTGATACTGAAATGAAACTCAGAAAAGGAAATCTTTAAATAAAATGATATCACTATACTGTAGTTTGATTCATTTTATTTTAAATGTTCATGTTTTATTTTATTTTTTTGGTTTTCAGGTAACTTTTTTATTTTATTTCATGTCAGGTTAAGAGTTTTCTCATTTCAGTGTGATGAAATTCTCCTTGGTATTATTTTTAATGTTTTTAACTGTGATTATCTGTAACATTATTTGTTTAAACATGTTTATCTGTGTGAATTATCCTCCGTTGGTCCTGCAGCGTTCAGAACAGAAACTGACTATGTTTTAAGAACTGAATGCTGCTGTTGTACTTTTATTATTCCAGATGATATTTTTCTATCCCTGCTGTGAGTCTGAACTCAATGAACATCTCTAGAGAGATAACAGATTAAAAATGGTGCAAAGGAGATTGATGACAAAACCATGTATGTGTTTTAATTGACTACTTACTATAAAAAATATAACATATTTAGTGAGTGGACATGAAATTTGTGTTTGCAGTTGTGTTTCATTTGTTACAGACTTTGTGTTTCTGTCTCTTCTCAGAAGTCTGAAGCTGAAGGCGACAGTAGTGCTTCTGCTCATATTATTTAGGAAAGACATGACACGAGACAGATGCATGACAAACACATGGCCAAGTCTTTAACATTGTGCTTCTTATTCTTTATTTGGATCCCAATTAGCTGCCATGAAGGTAGCAGCTTCTCTTCCTGGGGTGCACACAACAAAAACATAATATATATATATAACAAATCTAACAACTCTCAAATTGCATCCCATTTCAAACAAGGTTTTACTAACTATTTATGTGTTTGATGGTCTGCACTGGCAAACGCAGTTTTTTCTCCTGATTGGCTGCTGTCAAAGTTATTGAGAACATGAAGAGGTGGTTGGCTAACATCACATCTATTCTTTGAGCTTTCAGGAATTTATATGACAGTGTGAGAGTGTCAGATGAGCTGAACCTACTGAGTTTCATGTTAACATGGAGATACAGGCTTTGTTACGGGCCACTGAGTGTGTGTTTAGATGAAGTGAATCTGACAGGCAAAGAAATGCAGTTCAGACGACAGTGCCTTCAGAGCCCCCGAACATCAACAGTAATGAGCACTGACCTGTGTCTGTGTGCGTGTGTGTGCGTGTCCTGCCAGTCTATAAAGTCAGACAGTTAAAAAGCCAACCGTCTCCTTCTTTTTGTGTTCTTGTGTTTGTTGGAGCTAAAGCTCACTGCCAGCACTTCACTCTAAACATGCAGGATGCTCTTCAGCTGATAAACAACTAACAGGGAATCAATATCACAATCAATCAATATCAGCCCAGCTGTGTCTTTCTATGAAATAAGAACATTGGTTGGTTCTTGAACTCCACCACATCATGTCTGTGACTTCAGAAACCAAATAATAAATCTGTTTTATGATGTGATGCATGTGATTAATGTCTGTTTGTTGTAAACAGGAAGCGAGCAGTGATCTCTGGTGTTAAAGTTCAGACTCTTCCTATCATGGAGTATAGTCGCCCTATAATAACGTGTTCGTAGCGTCTTTGTTCTTTGTTTCTGTCATCATTACTACGGCCTCCAGAGGGCGCTGTCACAGAAATGCAAATATACTGTATGTTGTTTTGGGGTCTTAAACAAGTGATCCTGTGGTTTTTCTGGGGAGGACCACATCTCTAAAACTCAGTACATATGAAATTCACATAGTCTGAACACAGTTTAAAGGATCATTCTGGTGATTTTCTATATTTTTCTTCTTTTCAACAAATCTCACATCTGGATCCAAACCAACAATGATCCACTAACAGGTATTGTGTGTGTATCAGAGCCTGATATATCATCTTCCTCTGTTGTTGGCCAGAAACTATTAAATAACGTGAGTCACACAGCTGCACTGGGTCACATGTTCCTTCATCATTAAGAGTTTGGTTAAATGGTTGAGAAACAGCTCCAAAGAGATTGTGTTTCAGTGTCTGTAGAGTAGTTCTGTGTTAGACAGACACTACTGAGCATGTGCAGGAATATGATTCTGTTTGTAGCATCATTAGCTTGTTGTACTACATATCACAACCTCTGGACTTTGTACTACACCATAAATGAACTTCATATAATGCATCACACTGAAAAAAGTTCATCACAGTATTAACGAACTGTTTGTAATGAATGTTTGAGTGAAGGCTGAAAACACTAAGCATATGTTTGTTCTCAATCTGCTAAATATAAACTTTCAGGTTTCATAGTTGACATTTGAATTGATATTTAAGTTCAAACAGAAGGTGATTTT
The DNA here is from genome assembly GCA_036937835.1 of Pampus argenteus. Lineage (NCBI taxonomy): Eukaryota > Metazoa > Chordata > Actinopteri > Scombriformes > Stromateidae > Pampus > Pampus argenteus. The sequence goes on from CM072881.1 coordinate 19,307,639, forward strand.
GTCACACCGCGGTCACTTGCCCTTCCTTGTTTGTTTCTTGATTGTTTCCACCCCATTTCCCCTCATGTGTGTGTATATATAGTCTGTGTTTCCCCTTGTCCAATGCCGAAGTGTCTTCGTACTTTCTGTCGTCGCACCCAAGCCTTTCCATTGACTCCAAGCCTGTTCCACGTTTCTTGCTGCGTAAGTTTCATAGCCATAAGTTTAAGTGAAGAAAGTATTTTTGTAGCCTGTTTTCGTCCTACGGGATCGTTTTTTGTTTCTAGCCAGTTTAGGAGATTAGAGCATAGAAATAGATAGTTCTGTTTCCTCCTCACTTTCAAGTGATTTTGTTTGATAAATTTTATTAGTTTATTCCTTCCCATTTTGGTGAAGCGTTTTTCTTTCTAGTTTAGTGTTTGTGAATTTTCAGAGAGAGTAGCAGAGTTTTAGTTAGAGTTCTGGTCAGTGTAGCCTAATCCGCGTCTGAGTCTGCCACTTTGTTCTGGGCCTGACAGATCCTGACAACCTCCAGGTTGTTCCTGGTCTTAGAGAAATGATTCATTCAAAAGAAAAAGATTAAAAAAGAAAATATTTAGTGACTTGTCTGATTTATGCTGTGAGACCTGCAAGGGTCCAGACCCACCAGTTGGGAACCCTGGTCAAACTCGCGGCTTCATCTCCTTTTTCCTCCCAACAGATTATTTTCTCTTCTTAAACCAGACTTGGACTGAACACAAGGAGAAATAATCATCACAGATCACACACGACTTACACTTTATATTTATATTCTATGTTACTTCTGTGTTATTTTATTCTATTTATCTTAACTTTAATACCTTCTTTTTTATTCTTATTGATACGGCATTCATTTGGGACAGCAAGTAAGAATTTCATTGGACAGAGAAACTTGTTTCTATACTGTGCACATGACAATAAACACATTGACTACAGGATATTGCACAATGCACCACCTAACGAGATCTCGTTAGGGAAGCAGATGTGAACAACACCTTGCTTTAGTAATGCTGCAGCGAGAAAAAAACAAAAGCAGCAGGATGAATGTGCAGGTTGTTCTTCAGTAACACCTGGAGGTCAGTTTAAATATCTGTCAACATTATTGTCCTAGTTAGCGTTAGCCTCAAGGACTAAAGTGACAGACTATTGTGATCCTGCTTGCAAATTAGTGACGTAATCATCCAACTATCCAAATCTCAAATATATCATGTTTAAGATGTTTCTGGAGATTTAAGACAGGATCTATGACCCCCTCACATAATCAGATAATTTGACCGCAGCCGACCCAGGTCCCAAACCACATTTCTCCTCCGATTGTAAACTCCTGTAGTCTGAGTCCAGCTTTAGTCTGACTCTGAGCTCACAGATCTTCCCCGCTTCACTGGCCTCCTTTTTCTCTTCCTCCTCCTCATTTATCGCCTGAGCTCTTCAGCCAACCCATCCTCCTCCTCATTATTTGCCTGAGCTCTTCAGCGAACCCATTCTCCTCCTCATCATCTTCTGTCATTGTCTCTGCAGGACCTCTCTTGTTGCTGACTGTAGGATGTCTGAGAGGAGATGCTCGCAGGAGGACGACTGCACCTCCCTGTTGTCCAGGCTCGGCTCTGACTCCCCGCGGCCTCGGATGAAGTATGGAGGGATGTTCTGCAGTGTCGAAGGAGCTTTCGAGAACAAAACCCTGAATTTCGAGTCGTTCAGCCCTCAGACACAGAGACGAAGAGCCGCTCGTACTCGGACTGACGACCATGTTGGAGGAGACGCAGTGAAAGGAGGAAGACAGACAGTGGTGTTGTCTTCTGGACTTACCAGGGAAAACTACGTCAAGAGGGAGGTACAAATGAATTATTTATTCACAGTGAAATGTCCTGGCAGGATCATTGATTTATTGATATTTTACTAATTGATAGAAATAATCTTCAGATTTACTGCTGTTACATCTGATAGTACATTATCTGAAATGAGACTCATAAACTTTTAAAGATCAATATTTTGTCAGTCAGCCTTCTTCTTCGGGGTCATGATTTTGAGGTTTATGGTCTTCTAAATACTGAAACTGCTGATAAAACACAAAGAAGATTGTTTTTAAGTTATTATCACAAATCAGCACAAAATCACATCCTTTTCTTAATTTATTTCCTTATTATAAAAATCCAGTTAATTTATTTCTGTTCATTTCTTTTACGCAAAAAAAATAAAATGTCTGTTTATTCTTCTACTCAGTATAATATTATCAAAATTACCCAACATGCATCAGTAATAATAATCCAATAACATACATGTAATAATTAGTTGATGACTCTCATTTTTACTTTTCCACTGAGGTGGAAGAAGTACTAATACAAGTACCAATACATTACATTATCTGTTTTTAGTTGTTGGACCTTTTCTCTAATCTTTGATTTTTGCTGAAATATTGGATCATTTGAACATTTATTGAAATGAAACCATGTGAGAAGTTTAGAGGTAAAAATCACTATTTGGTGGAGCTGTTAACAACTCATAGACATCTGAAATGTGACCCGACTACACACTGCTTTTAGTAAGACGTCAAAAGACTAAAAGGTTGATTTTTATGCTAATTTGTGAGTATCCTGCTCTGAAACGTGAAGTTTATACAAGAAATAAATGAATAAATTAACTCAGTCTCAGAAACCATCATCCTGCCCAGCTGTGCTCTGCTCACAGCCAATCACCGCCCAGCACACCAAATACATCCGGGATATCCTTTCAATGTAAATGTCCACAAAGCATGTTTTCAAACACCAGTTCAACTTTAATCTCTGATAGATGAAACTGCAACTTTAGGATTAAACATGATTCAAAATGACAATGATGAATAATTTCAGTAAGTTCAATAAGTTCTGATTACATATTAAATCATTATTTAAATGTCATAGTTTAGCGTTCAGTTTAGATTCTCCTGCAGAAACAGAATTATTAATTCATTATTATTCATGATTAATTATATTCTCTCATTTTAACATTCATGTAATTCATTATATATTCATTCATTGTGAGTGTACAATATGTGTGTGTTGATTTGTTCTGTACATGTGACATCATTGCACGTCTGTCCGTCCTGGGAGAGGGATCCCTCCTTTGTGGCTCTTCCTGAGGTTTCTTCCACCTTTTTCCCTGTTAAAAGGTTTTTTGGTGGTCAAGTCTTTCCTCACTAATCGAGGGTCTAAGGACAGAGGGTGTCACTCCCTGTACAGATTGTAAAGCCCTCTGAGACAAATGTATTTTGTGATTTTGGGCTATATAAATAAAATTTGATTTGATTATTTTACAGTTGGAACATCTATTCTTATTATATGTTCAATTATCGGTTAATTAGACACTCATTGTATTCATGTTCAGCTGTGAAGTGATGAAAATATTTATTGAACGTGTATGTAAGATAATTGCGTGCGCCGCTTTCTTTTGAAAGCCCACACCGGAAGCTGTGTAAGTATTGTCGGCAGAGTGACGTCAAACCAAACGGGAGCAACAATAGCCGCCTGTCTGTGTGTGCGGATCAATTAGCCGATCACAGATCAATCAGAGCCGATCAGGTGAAGCATGTCGTTCCAGGCCAAGAAGAGCAGTGCGAGACCTGCGGTAGGTTCAACCCGAGCCGAGCCGTGATAACCGGGCCGAGACGGGATAACCGGGCCGAGACGGGATAACCGGGCCGAGAGGATGCTGCAGCTCCGCCTGTCAATCACCGAGGCTCGTAGACCGGCTCGTCTCGGCTCAGGTCGGCTCGGCTCGGTTTCAGAGACGCGAACTGAAGTGAAGCTGCGGAGATTTTTACTGTACTGATGATTTATTAATAAAACATAAAAAGAACAGCTGAGATCAAATATCACAGACCTTAAATATTTAGCATCTTCATACAGGTTATGGTTTCAGGTGACAGAAGACATGTGAGACATGTAGACACGTAAGACACGTAAGACATGTAGACACGTAAGACATGGAGACATGTGAGACATGTGAGACATATGAGACATGTGAGACATATGAGACATGTAGACACGTAAGACATGGAGACATGTGAGACATATGAGACATGTAGACATATGAGACACGTAAAAAAAGGAGACATGTGAGACATTTAAAAACAATGAACATAAGTTTAAAATCAATACAGCAACTGTAAGAACTTTAAAACAGGTTTTACTTGTAATAGTTTTACTCAAGGATCTAAAAACTTCCTCCATCTCTGACTAATTTAATTGGTGTGAGAGAAGAAGATACAGAAGACAGAGTTAGATGAAGACAACTGAATCAATGTGGAGACTCCTGAAGGGAAAAGAAGAAAGAAGAAGAAAGTTCATCAGTGTAACATTATGATTCACAAATAATTTCATATCCAAATAAAACAATCATTGATTGGTGATTAGATGATTGTTATAATTTCTTTAAAAACTCAAATATTAACAGAAACATTTCTCTCATTAAAGTTTGGAACCAGTCCTTTAAAAGTTCCAGTCTGTTACCCAACATCGTCAATTTCTGTTTCCAGGGCGACCGTCTGATCATCAAAGGAGGAAGGATTGTCAATGACGACCAGTCATTCTACGCTGATGTCTATGTTGAAGATGGGACCATCAAGTATTTCTGTTTATATTCATATTCATATTTATATGAACATTATACTCACATTTATATTAAAGTCATTGCGGTTTGAATCAGTGAAGACATTTTTGTCACAGGACTGAACAATTTGAGGATCTTCTGATCAATATTAGTGATTGAAATTATAATCATTTACTAACAATGAAATTTGTATTGATTGGTCAGTTTAATGAGTACTTCTAAATAATATGTTTATATCTCATTAGAGGAAATCATTTCATTTTCTTTTTGCAATAGTTAATTTCTCATAAAAACAGTGTTTCCGTTTCAGAATTCAAATTCATTGCGTCTTAGCTTCACAAACAGATTCACAAAGTTAAAGAACAGAAGCAGTTTTTTTGAGTTGAACATGAATTAAATCCAGAGAACATTTACTGCTGAAAGAGAAATCAACATAAACGTGTTGTAGCAATGGCTGAATAATGTTAGACTCCATTATTCAGTCCCATTTGATCCTGTTTGATGTTTTCTTACTGAGCGTCCAGCGTTGACATCATCAAACCTTCCTGCTGTGTGTCCTGAACAGACAGATCGGTGAGAACCTGATTGTCCCGGCCGGCGTGAAGACAGTGGACGCGTATGGCCAGCTGGTCATCCCCGGAGGAATTGATGCCAACACCAACCTGCACGCTCCGCAGAAAGGACTGAACCCCGCTGATGACTTCTACCAGGGAACCAGAGCTGCTCTGGCCGGAGGAACCACCATGATCAGTCAGATTAACAATAAACTGTCAATACTGATCAATCAGTATCTGACCAGGGAAACACAGAGATAATAATGAAACTGATGTTTGTGTTCACAGTCGACCACGTTTTGGCGGAGCCCGGAATCAGTTTACTGTCAGCATTTGAGCAGTGGAGAGACGTAGCGGATCAGAGAGCATGCTGCGACTTCTCTCTACACCTGGACATCACTCGCTGGCACGACGGACTGTACGAAGAGATGGAGACTCTCATCAAGGACAGAGGTTGTTTACATCTGAACACGTCAATGCACAACAACACAAAGAAACGTAAACACAAAGACACATAAACACAAACAAAAAATTCTGGTCAAATATTATCTGTGTTTATTGACCTTAAAAACATTTGATAGGTTATTTTAATACCCACACCCACCCAACCCATTATGCAAGCCAGTCTACACCGCCCAACCCTCAAAAATATGTGTTGGCAACTGTGCAGAAAACACGTTACGTTTACGTGTGACCACTTAGGTGGAAGTACAAGGCAAAAATACTGAGATAAATCCACGCTCTCTGTCTATTAGTGTTCATCCAGTTCTACTGCTGAGAAACAGCTAAATGAATGTCAGGAACAAACTTTTGCAGACCAGAAGATGGTTATCAGCAAGACATGAGACAAGACAACACATATCTCATATTTTAGCTAAAACTTTCAGCAAAGTTTGTCATAAACTTTGAATCACTGCTTCTGCAGTTTTCACTTCTTGTGGAGTCAACAAACAGACAGCGCCATTCTGCCATTGTAATCTGCATTGTGGTCAGGGGGAACTATTACATCCATGTGGGTCAACCCGCGCATTGCTACAGATTTAAATATGTCGGACCTCATGTGATTACATGTCACCACGAAAACACATCAACATGGACATATGTTTGTCAAATCAAAGATACATCAATGCAATTACTCAATATAAAATGTGCTGCCTTAAATCAAACACTTTTATTTATTTTATTGAATTTTCATTTTCATCAACTGCATTACTGTGTGTACTGGTGTGTATTAATTACAGTATTTGTGTTTCAGGTGTAAACTCTTTCCTGTTTTTTATGGCCTACAAAGACAGATACCAGAGCTCGGACTCTCAGGTGAAAACACTGTTGTTATTATTATATTACCATTGTTTTTGTTGCTATTGTTGTTGTAGCTGAGATGTTTTCATGGTTTCAGCTCTATGAGGCGTTTGGGGTCCTCCGGGATCTCGGAGCGATCGCCCAGGTCCATGCTGAGAATGGTGACATCATTGATGAGGTAATACAGCCTGACCAACTAGACAAGAGCTCTTACTTTTTCAAGAAAATCTCTTTCAAAATACTGTATATTAAAACTAACAAAACACAACTGACAATTAATCATCTGACGATTATTTATAATTGGAATTTTTACTGAACTGGTTTAAACTGGATTGTGTTTCAGGAACAAAAGAAGCTTCTCAGTTATGGCATCACAGGACCTGAAGGACATGTTTTGTCTCACCCTGAGGAGGTAAGTACAGCTAAGAAACAAACAAACAAAAAAAGACAAGAAAAGAAAGGCAGAAGACATGTTGTCATTTGTGTTTCAGGTTGAGACAGAAGCGGTGTATCGAGCCATCACCATCGCCAAACAGGCCAACTGCCCAATCTACATTACAAAGGTGATGAGCAAATCTGCTGCTGATGTCATCGCCAAAGCCAGGAAAAAAGGTGACATTCTGCTGTTCTTCCTCAGGCTTTCCATATAATCCAGATTAGATGAAATTTCAGTTCAGAATGTACTGTGTTTATGATTCAGTCTGTGAGAATTTAGATTAGGAAATAAATATCACATGTGACTAGGTGCACAGGACACCAAGGTACACTTGACACCAAAGTACACAGGACACCAAGGTACACAGGACATTAAGGTACACAGGACACCAAGTTACCCAGGTCAACAAGGTGTACAGGACACTAAGGTACACTTGACACTAAAGTACACAGGACACCAAGGTACACTTGACACTAAAGTACACAGGACACCAAGGTACACTTGACACCAAAGTACACAGGACACCAAGGTACACAGGACACCAAGGTACCCAGGTCAACAAGGTGTACAGGACACTAAGGTACACTTGACACCAAAGTACACAGGACACCAAGGTACACAGGTCAACAAGGTGTACAGGACAACAAAGTACACAGGACACCAAGGTACACAGGACATTAAGGTACACAGGACACCAAGTTACCCAGGTCAACAAGGTGTACAGGACACTAAGGTACACTTGACACCAAGGTACACAGGACACCAAGTTGTACAGGACACCAAGGTACACAGGTCAACAAGGTGTACAGGTCAACAAGGTACACTTGACACCAAGGTACACAGGACACCAAAATACACAGGACACCAAGGTACACAGGTTAACAAGGTTACAGGACAACAAGGTACACAGGATGCCAAGGTACACAGGACAACAAAGTACATCAGCGAAAAAGGTACACAAGACAACAAGGTGTACAGGACACCAAGGTACACAGGGTAACAAGGTACACAGGACAACAAGATACACAGGACACCAAGTTGTACAGGACAAAACTGTACACAGGACAAGGTACACATGACAACAAGATATGCAGGACACCAAGACAGTGTTAAAGCCATTAGACTGATCTGTGTTTTACTTACATCATATTTATCATAATCACACGAGTAACTTACAATCATGCCTATATATCAAATTATGCTATGCTATCATAATGACATACTGTTGATCATGTTAATGATATATTTCTGAAAGGATGATGATGCAATGATGAAGTCAGAGGGTGGCAACTCTATATGTAGATGTCACCTGAGCACAGGTAAGGGGGTGTGTTTGGGCAGAGAGTGGAAGGGCAAACAATTTTCAACCACATTTCGAGACAAAGCAGGTTTTTTCTGTTCAAGATGAGTCTTATTTATGTTGCTGTTACTGTTAATCAATTAAAGAAGGTGTTTTTGTGACACTACAAAAGTATGCACGTTGATTTACTGACCGCTCCTACATACACAGGACAGCAAGGTACATAGGACACCAAGATACACAGGTCAACAAGGTGTACAGGACAATAAAGTTATATCCTCTGGCAGAACTGTGAAGTCCCCAGCTGGTGTACTCTCCAGGACTCCACCCAGAGAATCCAGGAAGGCGAAATACAATCAGTCTGTCCAGCAGTACTAGTTGTTACTGCTCCACCTACTGCACCAACTCCACCTCCTTCCCCACCAGAGAGGTGATGCTTCACCTATCAAGTACTAGTTTATATGTATATATCAGAGTTTCATCCTTAGGGTCTCCCTAATTTGTGTGAGGTTGCTTTGTCACAAAGTCATTATTTAATTAAGGTTTTGGACTCACTATTAGGCTGAACCCTCAATTAATCAATCAACGATCAATCAATCAGTCAAACAAACTTTATTTATATAGCACCTTTCATACATGTCAAAGTGCTTATCAAGTGACAAACATACAGAATGGTAAATATGGATTTAGAGACTTTAAAATAGGCATAAGCGTCTTAAGGGTATTCACACTCCACTACACAATGGTGAAAGTGTTTAGACAAATACTGTAGATTACAGATCTTCCTATTTCTGTCCTTAGGCATGGTGGTGTACGGGGAGCCAATCACAGCTAGTCTGGCCACTGACGGCTCTCACTATTGGTCCAAAGACTGGGCCACAGCTGCTGCCTTCGTCATGAGCCCCCCCCTCAACCCTGACCCTTCAACTCCTAAGTACCTGACCTCTCTGTTAGCATGGTTAGTATGTATCTCAAGGAAATTAAGTCAAACGCAACTGGACTTGGTTATTTGTCTTTGAAGATGTGATGTGATGTGATGTTTCACCTCTCATCCAAGAGGCTTCATCAGTTCATGCTAGCTTGAGCTCATATACCAACACAGGAGGCCAACTCTTCAGGCCTAGACTCTGCTGTCTACCTACACCTCAAGGAGAAAGCTCACTCCTTTGAGGACAACAATGTTCACATCCTGGACAGAGGGGATAGATGGTTTGAAAGAGGAGTAAAAGAGTGACGACTGAGTGACGACTGTCACTCAACGACTGTCGTTTGGCACATGGAGTGGTAATGAGCCAATGACATCACTGGCCATGTGACTGCCTCCACAGAGGTTAAATACCTGGGTTTCTACACCAGCTAGTTGGACTAGTCCCAGCCTAGTCAAGCTAGCATGAACTGATGAAGCCTCTTGGATGAGAGGTGAAACATCTTCAAAGACAAATAACAAAGTCCAGTTGCGTTCAAATTAATTTCCATGAGATAACCATGACCAGGATGAATGAGAATATTCACAGGTTTATGGTTAGTATGACTCCACCTCTGTTAGCATTGGTGAATATGACTCCACTTGTACCAGGTGAACCTGTGCATGTTGTGTGTTTTTCTTCCTCTAGTGGAGACCTCCAGGTGACATCCAGCGCCCAAGCTAGCTTCTCCACGGCTCAGAAAGCCATTGGTAAAGACGACTTCACTCTGATCCCAGAGGGAACTAACGGGATCGAGGAGAGGATGTCTGTCATCTGGGACAGAGCTGTGGTGAGATAATCTGACCTTTGACCTTGAACAGGTATCAGAATCTGGAATGCATATTCTGCAACTCAACTACATACAAAAACAAGAAAACAGCAGGACATGCATCACAAAACATCTTCCAACTCTTATAAGTAGAACAGTAATCTCCTCCTCTGTTGATCCTCTTAAAAGGTTTTTCTCTAAATTGAGACTATAAGGACACTGTCTAAGCAGGTATTAGAAAGCAGGAGGAAATTCACATGTGAGACTTGGCTTACATCACCTTACATCTGTCTTTAATTTTCTCTGCAGTCTACAGGGAAGATGGATGAAAACGAATTTGTCGCAGTAACAAGCACCAATGCTGCGAAACTCTTCAACATTTACCCTCGCAAAGGTATGACAGTCATCAGTTACACTGTCGAGTGTTTGTTTTAAACTGTTTCATCTTACAGTGATGTAAAGTAGAACAGTAAACTGAGTAGAAGTCAGTAGAACTGTGTTTGTTTGTTCAGGTCGGATTGCTGTTGGTTCTGATGCTGATATTGTTGTCTGGAACCCAAAAGAGATTCGAACTGTTTCTGGAAAAACTCACAACCTGGTAACAAGGATGCCTCAATTATCATCATCAATAATCAGCATTCATTATGAATCATCGCCATCATCAATGATCTTTAATCACCTTCTCCTGTACTGTCTCTGTGCAGACGGTGGAGGTGAACATCCTCGAGGGTTTGGAGTTACGCGGCGCAGCATTGGTAGTGATCAGCGGCGGTCGAGTTGTTCTGGAGGATGGGAAACTCAATGTGATGGAAGGTTCAGGACGTTTCATCCCACGCAAGGCTTTCCCCGACACTGTGTACAGGAGGATCAGAGCTCGCAGCAAGGTAACCTACCAACCTACCACCTGTCAACCAGGTAACCTACTAAATATACAGTATTGTGCAAACATGTTAGGAATAAAAAGTAAGGCTAGGATGCTTTAAAAATGATGCCAATAAACGTTTTTATTTATCAGTGGAGTAAGCAGCGGAAACCTAAATCACTTTTAGCTGTGAGCAGCTTTGCCTTTAAAACAGCAGAAGTTTGATACACCTGTACACAGTGTTTTCAGATGCACAGCACTGTATGTTAACCAGGTAAACTTATGGTTTAACACCTGTCCTCCCAGTTAACCAGCTGTATAACTGTATGACTAACTGGCTGAAGAACTGATTAACCACTTACGAAGTGAACAAACTTAAACTAAACAATTAATTGATTGATTATGTGTCTGGTTGATGAACTGATTGAAGTCTGTCAGGACCTTCAGTTTTCTTTTATTTTGCTCTACTCAGATGGCCGAGGCTCGAGGCGTGCCTCGGGGAAACTATGATGGTCCGGTCCATGATGTCATCAGTATGACTAAATCGGTCCCACCCACTCCGACCACCAGGGGGAACCCCTGTCCCAAAACCCAAACCGGCCCCCGAAACCTCCACCAGTCAGGATTCACCCTGGCAGGTAGTGTTCAGTAATGGAGGACACACATGTATCTGCAGTATTCCAATGATCTGATCAATACACTGATTAATTTTTCTTCTTGTCTGCAGGAGCTCAGATTGACGACCACATACCGCGACGCTCTGCTCAGAGGATTGTGGCGCCACCTGGCGGACGATCCAACATTACATCATTATCTTAAAACAATAAGAATTAAACTGTTACTTTGAGTACATACAACTCAGAGTACCAGTATTTCAACTAGTACTAAACTCTGCAATAACCTCACAGCTCCTACTCAATCTTAAAGTAAAAGTACTTCAACTAATACTAAATAATACAACAGTGGCAACATTTTGCAATTAGAATAAAAACATTTCAACAATTGTAATATCACTCAACAACAAACAGTGGTACTACAACTAATATGAAAAAGTATAACTACTTCAAGTAGTACTCAACCCTGCAAATCACCCAACTTCTTCCAAACCTATAAAGAGTGATATATCTTCCAAAAAGTATTAAACCCTAAAACAACCCTCCAACTAATACTAAAGCCTACAACAATGGTACTTAGTACTAGTACTAGTACTATGAACTTGCAATGGTGGTACTACAACTCTACATATACTACTAAGCCCTACAAACAACTAACGGTTAATAAACCCTCTAACTAGTTCAAAATCCTTTTTATACTCTTTTGTATTCCAACTAGTAATGCTTGTGGCAACAATGGTACTACAACTTTACAGCTTTTACTACACTCTACAACTACTACTTAACCCTGTTGCAGTGGTACTACAACTAGTAGTCTACCCTATAACAGTGGCGCCACCATCTTGCAACTAGAACAAAAACATTGCAACAATGATAATAAAAGTCTACAACAATAGTACTATAACTACTATTAAATCCTAGAATACTGGTACTTCAGCAAGTGTTAAACTGTACAAATACCCCAATACCTATACACTTAAAGCTAGTGCTAAATCTTCAAACAATTGTTCTTCTACTAGCAGTAAAACCCAAACAAGAACTTTCCAACTTGTACAGGATCCTTAAACAGTGGTGCTATAGCCCTGCAAATACCACAAAATCCTTCAACAACTGTACTTAAAATAGTACTAAATGTTATAACAATGGTATTGCAACCCTTTAGTAGTACTACAACCTATAATGAGTACTAAACTCTACAACAGTGGCACTCAACTAGTACTGAGTAATACAACACTGGTATTTGAAACCAGTCATTTGAAGTACTCATATGAGTATTAACATTTCATCTCATCTTAAAAGTAATCATCAGTTTTCACTTCATCATGTTCTCATTCTCTCTCAGCTCTCTGTAGTAGTAGTAGTAGTAGTAGTAGTAGTAGTAGTAGTAGTAGCAGTAGTAGCAGTAGTGGCAATAATAGATACATCACTTAATATAACATAGCATATACCTGATTGATTGGTTGTTCTCAGATGTATAAACAGATGGCTCCATTAAAACACTTTCTATAGTAAACTCATCCTACTCATATTGGTGATTGTAAATTAAATTCATATGAATCCACAGTAGTCATCATTCAAAACACAACACTTAGATCTAGACATGGATAATGTTATTCTAGTTCCATGTTTTCTGTCTGTTCCTTAAAGCATCAGTCTGTGGTTAGAGTAATGTGAGTGGTGGTCAGTCCTGATCAGTGTTCTTATTGGTTGGATATAATCTGGACTGACTGAGCTGGATCATTGGTGTGGTCCTGTCATCATGAATTCAATATTTCAGACTGAAACAATGAGACCTTCTGTGAAGATAAAAACTGCAAATAACCTCATATGGTCCTGTCAATCCAGTGGTAGCCTCCAGGTAGCAATCCCTTCATCTCAATCCCCCCTAACAGACTCCACCCCTCAAATTTTCTAAAAATGTCTGACTCTGCCTCACATAATATCTAAAATAATATCAAACTTCACCCCAGATTATGCAAAACAAATCAGTCTCCGCCTTCTTGATTATCTGAAATAATATCTGACTGCGCCCCCTAGATTATTCAAAATGACTCCACCTCCCAGATTATCTAAAATGATATTTGACCCCTCCCCCGCACCCCTCTAGTGACCTTTGATGATTTTTAACTAGTTTATTTGCAAAGACTTAATTTGATACCACGATCATTTTGTATTTTTTTACAGTTTTTGTATCCTGGCAGCGTTAGCATTAGTGATTGTAGTACTTGGACACAGTTCAGCCACTGTAGTCGTGTTAGTGCCAAGATGTTGCCATAGTAACAGGATGTCATCATCATCCATGTTAAGATGTCACCATATTATTATGGTGGTGGACAACAGCTGCCATCATGTCATCCTTAATAAACATGGTAGATTGAACTCCAACATGGCGTCATTGATAGACAAAATGTCGGCTGCGTCTGGCTGAACTGTTTGGTCTGTAACAGTCTGTTGTTTTTCTGTTCTCAGATGCAATGAAGCAGAAAACGGAGGACATGAACTCTGTATCTAAATATACACAGGAAAATCATGCCTAGACAGAGTTGTGTATATGAAGAGGAGTTTCTGTGGCAACTGTGCATCTGTTGGTGTTGTTCCCGTAGTGAATGTAAACCTTCTTCCTGTTGTGATGAGAGCTGCATGAGTAAATTAAACTGTGAAGAAAAACTAAGAGTGAGCTATCAGTTTTTATACACATACAGTATTTACACCACATGACCTGGAGATGTCGCTGTTTCTCTTCAACACATCAACATTACAGCTTCACATTTGTCTATGTAAAGATGCTAGTATATGTTCAGTGGAGAGCAGCAAAGTACAGTTATTCAAGTACTGTAGTTTAGTACAATTTTGTACTGAAGTACTTGCACAAAGTACAAGTACATTTGATGCTACTTTATACTTCCACTACACTACATGTCAGAGATAAATCTAGTACTTTCTACATGTCAGAGGTAAATCTAGTACTTTCTACATGTCAGAGATAAATCTAGTACTTTCTACATGTCAGAGGTAAATCTAGTACTTTCTACATGTCAGAGGTAAATCTAGTACTTTCTACTCCACTACATTTATCTGACAGCTTTAGTTACTGTCCAGATGCAGATTTGACTCAACGGATAATATAAGAAGCTTTTAAAATCCAACACATTGTTAAAGATGAAACCAGTGGTTTCAACCTTTTAGTCTTTTGACGTCTTACTAAAAGCAGTGGTCAAAGGAGGTAAGTTGTAGCAACTGGACCTTTCATCCAAAAGACTTTTTCAGTTCTAACCTGATGATGGAAACCAGGAGCTATATGTCTGAATCACAGAGGGTGGAGAGTTGTTGTGGTCACATGATCCAGAGAATGAGACCTGCTCTGATGATGATGAGCAGTTAAACTTCCTGGGATAAGATCTCAAGGCAGGATGTAGCAGACAGATTATGACGCAGCCCTCCTCCTCTGTTCAGAGTTGGTTGTTCCAAATGGACATAGATGGCCTCCTTCACTCCTCTCTCGAACTACCTGTCCTCCTTGTCCAATATGTGTATATCAGTGTCTTTAAATGAGTGTCCCTTTTCCTTCAGATGTAGATGTACTGCTGAGTCCTGTCCTGACGTGGTGGCCCTCCTGTGTTGTGTCATATGTTTGCGGATTGGTTGCTTAGTTTCTCCAATATACAGATCCGGACACACTTCACTGCATTGTACTGCATAAACCACATTGTTGAGGTTTTGTCTTGGTGTTTTGTCCTTGGGGTGGACCAGTCTCTGTCTGAGGGTTGCAATACTCGTGTACTGTTACTGCAGTACTTTAACTAGAGCAAGATCACTATACTTATGTACTGTTACTGCAGTACTTTAACTAGAGCAAGATCACTATACTTATGTACTGTTACTGCAGTACTTTAACTACATCAAGATCACAATACTTATGTACTGTTACTGTAGTACTTTAACTACATCAAGATCACTATACGTATGTACTGTTACTGTAGTAGAATTTTTCATGTGGGACTGGGGTATCTTTACATTGTCGTGTTTACATAAGTAAATGATCTGAGTATTTCTACCACCACTGTCGTACCGTCACGATGTTTGAGAAGACAGACGGTTCTTATTAGTTATTCTTTGGCTGAACTACACAAACAGTTTGATTTCGTTGTAATAAACTGCTGATCACAAACATTTATCACGAGGTCAACTGTCAGGGAGTAATGAGGCCAAACACACAAACACACAAACACACAAACACATTCTGCTTGGTCAACATGTTTGTTGGATAATTTGCATAAAAACAATCAGAGTGAACATGGTTGAGTGAGGAAAAGAAAATATTTCATCTTTTTATCAGAAACAAACTGATGAACATTTATTTAGTTTCTTTATGTTAAACTGTCGAATTTAGAATGAAGAAACACAGTAAAGTAACTTTGACTGTTTTTTATCATCTGATATGAACATAAATGCTGAAATAGTCTGAAATGAACCAACAGTGATGTCACACGAACGCTGCTAACATGTGATCTGTGTGATCTGTGTGATCTAACATGTGATCTGTGTGATCTAACATGTGATCTGTGTGATCTAACATGTGATCTGATGTGGCTCATGTTAATCTAACACAAACCACATCTGGAGGTGGTCTGTTCTGACCTAATCACTGATATACTTTATCAATATCGCACTGTTCAAAACACAGTTACCCAGTGTTTTACAATAAAAACAGGAAACAAATAAAATCACAAATATGCGTTGGGGTGAGACCTCTCTATGCTTTGAAGGTAGCCACTGTTCTTTGCACCCATTAAGAGTTATGATGATGAGTAAAAAACACAATAAGGTAACATAAAAACATAAAAGTAAATACTTAAAAGAGTAAGAATAAAAAGAGTTAGTAAAGATCCCTTATTTCCTGGATAATTTACAGATATTCAATGAGTAATATTTAAGACATTTAGAGCACATTCATTATAAATGTTCTTTTTCAACATTTCAGTATGAATAAATAAATAATTTCTTTGACTGAAAGTATTTAGTTTTCACTGTGTAGTTGCGTGAGTTTCTTAAATCATTTCCTAACAGTAGCTGGTGTGTAACTGTTCGTTCTGATGTCATGTCTTTAACAGGGTTATGTCATTTATTTATTATTGCTTTTTAAGAAACAATATAATATGCTAATATGTAGTTTGACAAACAAAACTACACTCTGAAAACGGAGCATTTTCTGTCAGTTAAAGAAAAATGACTAAACCAACTTAATACCTTTGAAATTTGTTTCTTAGAATTTGTACCAAAACCCTCCAAACTCAACGGCTCACTGGCACAAGCAAACGCATCCAGACCCAGAACAGCAAAGAGCTAAAGGAACTGCTCAAGTCCTCACTGCAGTAGTAACATGCTGCTGTGTGAATACAAACGAGGTGGCTAAAAGTCGAATTTGTATCCACAACAAGAAATGCCTCGATCCAACCAATCAGACATTTAACCAACAATTACTACACACACACACACACACACACATTGACAGGTCATTTTCTGGTGAAACACTCAGCAATGTTTCTGCAACATTTTCATGTCAAAATGATTTGACAGTTTTAATATGAAGAAACTGAAGAAAGGGAGACTAGTAGAGAAGGGGGGGGGCTTCAAGAAGACGATTAACAAGCTGTTGTTATTTGGAATTTACTTGAAAAATGATCTATTGATTTCCTGTTGATTACCTAATTGATTAACTGACTAATCATCAGCTGTGTGTGTGTGTGTGTGTGTGTGTGTGTGTGTGTGTGTGTGCAGTCATCCAATAATTCTTTCTGTCTGTCATGTTCTCAGGTTACCATGGCAATGGATGAAGAGCAAGAATGTTGAGAAATATAAACTATAAAAACATGTTTATTGATCAGCCTCTGGTTACTTTAGACACCTGATCAATAGGATTTGAAGGCGATCAATACAATACTGATTCTGGGATAAACACAACTTTACACTCAGGAGTTAAATCGTGAAGTATAACAGCAAGAGAGACTAAATCCATATTGTCGCAGGGTTTTTTCTTCAACCTCGTCTTTGGCAGGGTAAAAATCCAGGCTGTTTTTATTCTCACCAGGTGCAAGTGTCAATATTTACAAAGTGAATAAACCAAAAAATAAAAGAAGTTCTTCTATCACTTGACTTTCTATAGGTTTGGACACTCAGGTCTCAAACCTCCTCTGTAACAAAACACTCTATCCCTGGTTAGGACCCAGGCAGCCCCTTTTATACTGCTAGTCACACCTTTTCCCCATTATACCCGCATTTTCTTCCCCTGTGATGAACCCACAAATTATGTAAAAGTTACAGCATGGTTACACGTTGTTTCCCTTCCCTAGAAACTGCTACTGATCTGGTCATATTAACATAATTAATAAAAACATCTTGTTCCCATGTCACATGATTAACTAGGAGCGCGTGTAATCCTCCTATATAGTGACGTGGAATTTTTACAGCTGGTTTCTCCATGTGGTCATCAAAAGAGTTAAGTTGTAAGCAACTGGAGCAATTGAAGGGTGACTCAAGTGACCCTTTGTTAGTTGTTAGTTAAAGTACTACAGTAACAGTACATAAGTATACTGATCTTGATGTAGTTAAAGTACTGCAGTAACAGTACATAAGTATAGTGATCTTGATGTAGTTAAAGTACTGCAGTAACAGTACATAAGTATAGTGATCTTGATGTAGTTAAAGTACTGCAGTAACAGTACATAAGTATAGTGATCTTTATGTAGGTAAAGTACTGCAGTATCAGTCGGGGCCCTCCAAAGGGTCACCAGATAAATCCGAGGGGTCGTGCGATCATTAATGGGAGAGAAACATTTGTGTTTTACAAACAAACAATTTAATTGAAACCACGTCATGAACGACAACCTATGAAACATCAGAGCACAAAGATAATTTCAACACACAGACATTGTCCAATGAGAAGTCAGCACATAAAAAAAACATCCAATCAGAACATCAAAACACAAAGGAATCATCAACATAATCTGTCCAATGACAGCTAAGTGTGGTGCTGATAAGCGATGGGGGCGGGGTACATTACTGTTCATCACACAGAGTCATGGTGGACTTTAAAAAATGTTTATTTATTTACAGCAACATCCTGGAAACAAACCCCTAATAAAAACACGTCAGACACGAAAGTTGTTTACACACAACAGATAGCTCCGACTCTCTCCTGGCTCAACCAATGACATCATCCTCCGGGGACTATCAATGACACATGACTGTCATGTGACCAAACAGGTGAGCTTGATCCTGTTTACGAATAAAGTACACTGAACATAATGTCTTGAGCTGCGATCATGTCCTCTGTGTTGTTTCAGGCAATCTCGGCAGTTCTGCATTTAAAAACTTTTCGCTAACTTGTTCTGTTTAAATTTGACAACATTTTGGCCAAAAATTAAATCATCTATTCAAAATGAATCCCTGCAGAGTGAAGAGGTTTTATTGTTTAATGTCCAACATTTGATGACCATAAAATGATCAGGTTGTATCTGACATTTTTGTCAAAACTGAGTTATACACATCAACTTATTTTGTGTAAGTTATATATTTTTTAATTTCTGCATTATTGGCCCTAAAATTTGAGAAAAGTTTCTATCTCAAAAAATCAAACATGGTGTTATAAGGTTCCATCTGCAAAGCACCAATCAGTGCTCAAAATGTAGATAGGAGACCAATCAGGTTCCTGCCTCTTTAGCATGTGACCTCACTACTCTGTAACTGAGGTTAAAGAAGCTAAAAAGATCATAAAATGTTACTCAGTCTTAAGTTTAGAGGCTTACAAATTCATTGTTTTATGGAGTACAGATACAAACAATCTATGTGGTTGTTTAATTTGAAAAGACTCATTGAAACTGAGTTAAAAGTCAGATTTTTATCTTTAGCTATCATGCTAGTCAGTTAGCTTTCTACGTTTAATTATGGAGTTAGAGTACAATTAGGGTGCCTGTTATTCTGACAAAAAAAAAGTACTGTATTGGGGTGCCCTGGTGTTCTAATGGTTAAGGTGCATACCCATAACTGCAGCATCTATGGTTCACTTCCCGGTCTGGGGACCTTTGGTGCATGTCACACCCCTCTTTTTCTTGTTTCCTGTCTTGCTACAGTGACAGAAATTAAGGCAAAATGTGAAAAACTATTGTTGAAAAAAGAACTGTAGTGTATATTGTATATTGTAATATGTAGAAATCCATCATCTTAATTGCAATTTAGTTGAGGGATATATGAAAATAAATTGTTATATTGATGATTTATTTTAATGGCATCACTGATTGATGTTATTTGGTGCTAATGTTGAAATGAAAGTTCATTTAATAAATCATATAAATGGAACTCAGGGACATTATTTTCTTTGTTATATAACTTTGAGCCAATGGCTATCATGTTCAGAAAATACATTAAGCATTAGCACTACAATTGTTACAGGTGTCTATTTTGACTAATAAAAGAGAAGCTGTGTGTTAGTTTTATGAGAATATTAAAGCTTTGAGCCACACTAACTCAAAACCACTCACACTGCAGAGAGAAACTCATATTCCTAAAGTCACAATGTGGTTACAGTTTAATATCTGGTACCGGTCCGAGTCTGCAACAGAACAAGCAGAGTCTGCAACCAGACAAGAAAACGTCAGTGAGATCCAGTCCTCGGCATGCTGGGTGTGGTGGGGCAGAACAGAAGGGTCTCTGGAAGATTTTTAGATGATTTGTAAAAAGGTTCTCATCTCATCTTCCTCAGTCTCGCTCGGTTCTCTTTGTCCCGTCTCTTTAAGGATGCAATACAATGGTTAAAGAGGACTTCTTGTTCCTTCTTCCGGTTGAGAGCGCTGAACCGCCGGTCCCCACGGTAACGAACACAGAATTCCTTAAAAGTTGATCTGCAATGACAGAAACAGGAAAAGTTGATTTTCTTTCCTTTCTGTAAGTCATAAATAAATAAAAGCACAAGTATTGTGATCTTGATGTAGTTAAAGTACTGCAGTATCAGTACATAAGTACTGTGATCTTGATGTAGGTAAAGTACTGCAGTAACAGTACATAAGTATTGTGATCTTGATGTTATTGTCATGTTACTGTTGTAGCTGCTGAAGGTGGAGCTAGTTTCAACTACTTTATATGCAGTTAGCTAGTTTAGTCAGTTCACTGAATTGACAGGTAGATAAACACCTGCAGGTCCAGGTGAGGAGCTGCACTCATGGCAGATTTTATAGAAACAAGGCTGAATATTTAGTGCTGTGGTGAATAATGGAAGACTGCTACCTGCTGGTGATCTTCACTTCATCCAGTAGCTGTTTGAACTCCTCTCGAGCTTTATGGAGTTTACTCTTTTTCTCTTTGTATTCGTCCTTCATCCTGCTCTTTACAAACTGTTCAAACACCTGCACACACACAGAAACAGGTAATGTGTTAACTAAACCAGCAAACTAACTGATACAGATGTACTGGTGACAGATGTGTTGGTGACAGATGTATGGTGATAGATGTATTGGTGATAGATGTATTGGTGATAGATGTATTGGTGATAGATGTATGGTGATAGATGTATTGATAACAGATGTATTGGTGATAGATGTGTTGGTGACAGATGTATTGGTGACAGATGTATTGATAACAGATGTATTGGTGATAGATGTGTTGGTGACAGATGTATTGGTGATAGATGTATTGGTGATAGATGTATGGTGATAGATGTATTGATGACAGATGTGTTGGTGAGAGATGTATTGGTGATAGATGTATTGATGACAGATGTATTGGTGATAGATGTATTGATGACAGATGTATTGGTGACAGATGTATTGGTGATAGATTGGTGATAACACCTGATGTCCATTGCTAAGAGACCACATGACAGGTGTTTTTATATCAGAGTAGTTCTAAAACTAAACTGGTGACTGTTGAACCTGTTTTCGCTGGTCTGAGGTCAGCAGGAGGTATCGAGGATCAAACACCATCTTATGGAGCTCCTTCTCCCAGGTGGAGAACGCTGACACCTGAGGAGACACACAGCTATCACAAATATCACCTGATCACCTGATCAATTTTCCTGAAAGGGTTAGATTAAGTGTTACCCCTCTCTCCAGCATCATTTCCCTAAAATGAGTGGTGCGGAGCTCCAGTGGGAGGAGCTTGACTTCTCCTGGATGAGGGACAAGAGACTCTGTTCTAAAGAGAGACAGACAGCAGCAGGTGTGTTTCTTTAGGAAGAAAGGCTCAGTAAAACGAATATAACCAATCACACACAGCACTGTTGATGATGTCAGAATCACCTGTTCCTCTTAGAGTTGTGCTCATCTTCTTCATCGTCTCCATGGAGATCAGATGAATGACAGCTGGAGTTGTTGTCTGTCAGAAGGAGACAAGTTCAACACATTATAATTAGTATCATCATTATTGTTGTTGTTATTATTATTACTACTTATTATTATTTATGTGACAGACTATCAGGTGCCATTTTCTTCCTCTTGTGGGGCGGGTCCTCAATGATCCGGGTGATGTCTTGTCCAGTCAGCTCCCCCGGTCTCTCCCAGACAGACAGGTGCATTGTAGGATTGAAGAAAAAGACCCGGTCATCTCCGGTCCATACCACACACCTGCATGCACACAAACACACAGTGGAGAGATCGACTGACTCACAGATTGCAAACATTTGTTTTGTTTTTGTTTGCAGATGGAAATAGCTGATTGATGTCAAACACCAACATGTTTCAACACTCGGCACTGTGCTGGTGTGCAACAGCTCATGGTTGTCATGGTAACACTGCTGAAGGAGTCACTTAGAAACCATCAGAAACACTAGAAATGTTAAGAGAAGCTGCTGAACACAAAATGTCTGAAAAATCAATAATCATCAATAACAATAAACTGTACAGTGTGTATGTGTGTGTGTGTGTGTGAGACAGAGAGAGAGAGAGAGCAGCAGTTACCATGGCGACCCCGGGACAGGAGTGGAGGCGACAGGACGTTTGTCTTTTTTTCCTCTTTCACTTCCCTCCTCCTCTTCATCTTCCTGCCCTCCTCTCTTTATAGACACACTAACACACTACAGCATGCACACACACACACATAGCATGAAATATGCATCAACAGAAACAAACAAACAAACAAACAGGTGAAGCTTCGTTCACACAAACAGGCTGACAGTGAATTAAGAGACATTAGTGAACTGACTGGTTGATCAATAACCTCCTGATGACTGAGCCTCACCTGTTTGTCCTTCTCTGTCGCTCTGTTCGTCCTCAGCAGCAACGCCCCTCCATAAGAAATTTTACTTCCACCAATCCCTCGCTTCTCTGACACAAACAAACAAACAACAAACAGACAAACAAAGTCTTTATTCAAACACTGACAGATTTATAGACCTCTTCTTTGACTTGTTTCAGTGATCTTTAAAAACAATTAAATATGACGAGTGAACAAAGTCCCTCCAGCGAACGCAGATTCGAAGGAGAAGAAGAAATGCTGTGATGGCTCACACATGGTCATGTGACCGTGATGTCACAAACCATCAGGAACAGTATCATAGAATCAGATCTGTAGCCTAAAGTAACCCAATAAACCTCAAACATCAAACTGACAGACAGAAAGACAGACTGAGAGACAGGTAGACAGATATAGAGAAAGACAGAGACAGACAGGCAGACAGACAGAGAGACACATAGAGACAGACAGACATGCAAATACACAGAGCGACAGACAAAGAGACAGACAGACAGACGTGCAAATAGACAGAGCGACAGACAAATAAACAGGTAGGCAGACAGGCAGAAAGAGAGACAGGTCTTACGGCATCTGTAGTCAGTCAGCAGAGTGAATCTAGAAGAAAACCCTGAAGAGAAGAAGGAAGGATGAGCATTCTTCATGACCTGAAAGAAAGAAAAGATTAATGTCAGTTAAATGGACAGACAGGCAGGTCAGAGAGAAACAGACAGGCAGGAAGAGAAACAGACAGAGAGACATACTCACCCGGAAAGGTAAGATAGGCCACATGTCAATACCTAGCTGCGAGGGAGAGACAGGTCCAAACATACACTGCTGTAAGGGAGAAAGAGAGACAGGTTTTTACATCAGACAGTCTCCATGTCCACTTGTCTCACTACATGTACGTGTCTGTCTCTCTACCTGTCTGTCCCTACCTGTATTGGTGAACACAGTGTGCTGTCCAGGCTGACGATCGGTCGTAGCCACGCCCCTCTGCACCCTTGATTGATTAGTATGAGAGGCCACATCTCCTTGTTTCGCTGTGGGTAAAGTCCCGCCCACTTGTGGTAACCTCCATCTACAAAATGACATCATCGATTTAGAGAGAGGGGTATGACACACAAGTCTCAACCGAGCCGAACCAGCGACATTTGGGTTATATCTGCTGCAACCATTCAGGTACCAGGTCGTACCTGACATTCCTACAGACAGGGACATCTGTAGGAATTGTTTACCACTACTTTTAAAAATTAAATTTATGTCCATTGCAGCAAAAAGCTGTAAGTTAATAGCCTATTACTTTATAACCATGAAACTGACATTATTTTTCAGTTTTAGTTTTTGGTAATCTAAAAAAATCGGGGTGTTGTGAAACAGCAGAGACCTGAGTTCACATCTGGACAGTTGTGGAAAAGGTATTCAGATCTTTTACTGAATACACATACAAATACAGCAAAAATACTCCAGTACAAGTAAAAGTCCTGCATGAAAAATCCTACTACACTAAAAGTCATGAGTATTATGAGCTTGATGTAGTTAAAGTATTGCAGTAAAAGTACATGAGTATTATGAGCTTGATGTAGTTAAAGTATTGCAGTAAAAGTACATGAGTATTATGAGCTTGATGTAGTTAAAGTATTGCAGTAAAAGTACATGAGTATTATGAGCTTGATGTAGTTAAAGTACTGTAGTAAAAGTACATGAGTAGGACTTCCAAAGCGTCACCGAATACAAATGATCCCATAGTCAAAGTTGCACAAGTAACACAAGGCGAAAATTGGCTTCGTATACGGTCTGAACGCTCTATTAGATGCACATCTGATGAATAATGAATTGAAATATATACATTCTAAATTATACAATAAATATGTTTAATAAATAATACATTGTTACAATTACATCAATTTAAATAAAGGTTAGTACATTCAGTGTCAAAGACATGGCTTTAATAACAGACTACTTTCCAGGTGCATCATGGGAAATGTGTCAGGATATGTCTACCTACTACTTGAGTAGATAGATAAATACATGTTTAGCTCATAGGTACCAGAACATGTTCTCTGCTCTATTTGACAGGAACATGTATGTTCTGTATCACACTGCTCCAGCACACACACACACACACACACACACACACACAAAGCAAGTAATTACATCAACATCTCCAGAATAAAGCTCCTGTGTGTGTGTGTGTGAGAGAGAGTGTGTGCGTGTGTGTAGCGTGTCTAATCAGTGATATCCAGTCTGGTCTAAGCAAACCATGTAATGAGCAAACCCTGCTGTGAAATTATTCACTAAATTGAATGAGTCTGTGATTCTGTATGTGTCTGTGTGATTCTCTATGTGTCTCTATGTGTCTCTATGTGTCTGTGTGTGTCTGTGTCTCTATGTGTCTGTGTGTGTCTGTGTGTGTGTGTGTATGTGTGGGTAATGTTACAAACTGCTGATTTCTAATTTTATGTGAAAACAGAAAGTCGGTCAGGATAATTTATCACAGCAAGGTTTGTCCTGAACTGAACTACAAGGAAAAAGTAAAATATAAGAGGAGGAGAAGAGGACAATACTTTGATTCATGACCAAATACCCGCAACACTGATGGCACAACCATAAGTATAGTGATCTTGATGTAGTTAAAGTACTGCAGTAACAGTACATAAGTATAGTGATCTTGATGTAGTTAAAGTACTGCAGTAACAGTACATAAGTATAGTGATCTTGATGTAGTTAAAGTACTGCAGTAACAGTACAAGTACAGGGATTTGTAAAATGCCAATCAAAGGTGTATTTATAATGTTGATCAATCATTTCTGATTGATTCATTTTGTCATTCTTCAAAAGAGTCAACAGTTTGTTTTGCTCTTAATATTATTTTTATTTTATCCTTTGTTGCAAATTCGGTTTAGATATGAGAGCTACAAACTA
This sequence comes from Pampus argenteus, assembly GCA_036937835.1. NCBI lineage: Eukaryota > Metazoa > Chordata > Actinopteri > Scombriformes > Stromateidae > Pampus > Pampus argenteus. Next base: position 19,333,164 of record CM072881.1, read on the forward strand.
ATCATTGATTACGGTTCTGAGATGTCACTGCTGTGATGAATTAATGATGTGGACACTATAAAGAGCTGCATGCTCACACGTCGTGACAACTGTTCAGGCTGTTGGAGAACAATCTGTGAAACTGCCCTTCTGCAGATCTCACAGGTGTACAGACATTGATAGAAAAACAGCTGTCTTCATCCATTTATGGATGATTGTGGAAGTAGAAATGAGGCTTGTGCTCCCAGTTCCACAATGACTGAGTCAACATATTTCTGACTTGTACACACAGTTGTAGTCATTAATCTACAGGGTTTCATGCATCTGACCCCTGGAGCTGAGAGTCACAAGCAGGAATTCAGCTACACTGCAGATCATCCACTGGATCAGACACCTCGACAGTGAGCAGACGTGGTCCTGACTGTCTTCTATGAAGACCTGAGGGAGGACTCGGAGAGACACGCCCTCCAACACTGATGCTGCAGAAACAACATCAACACAGCTGTGGATCAACTAATGGAGCTAATGGAGGTGATCATACACACCATTAACCTGATCACTGATCAATAACACAGATAATTAACTAAAATGAACATTCAGCTCTCTCTGTGTCTCTCTCTGTGTGTGTGTGTGTGTGTGTGTGTGTGTGACCTTATCAGCTTCATTCAGAACTCATTACCGCTAACACTGATGAAACACACACACACACACAAATGTCTGGATCAGAGGAGCAGTGGGTGTGGGAAGAAGATTAAACAATACCTCTGAGAAATGACCCTACACACACACACACACAGTTTCAGGATAATCAAACACAGCAGAAACACACAGAGCTGTAAAAAGCTATTTAGCATTTTATAAAAGCTAATGAATCATTTATTATTCACACAGCTCCAGAACACACACACAGTTACAAACGGCATGGCAGAGTAAACTGTAGAACAAGTTTTGTTGTCATGTTAATAAAAACTGATTAGTGTGTTCAGCTGCTTGAGGTCCGTTCAGGATCTGGAATCTGACATGTAGAGAGGAGCATCTTCCTCAACAGACCTATCTTTGATTGCCTGACATCACTGGTCTAAGGAGGAGAAACTGTTTCTACAGTCAAAGTTTTGAGAATGACACAAATATTACATTCCTTCAGTCCGTTCCTTCAGGGTTTTTAAGTGCTTGCCAGATGTTTCTGTGGTATAATGACATACAATTAGAAGCATTTCACAAGTATCAAAAGCTTTTATTGAGAATTACATGCAATAGCTCAATATTTGCAGTGTCGACCCTTCTTTTTCAAGACCTCTGCAATTCTCCCTGACATGCTGTTGATCAACTTCTGAACCAAATCCTGACTGATGGACGTCCATTCTTGCATAATCAATGCTTGGAGTTTGTCAGAGCCATTTTGTTATGACATTTGCTTTATGGCCAGGTGCTCCATCATGCTGGAAAAGGCATTCTTCATTACCAAATTGCCCCTGGATGGTTGGGAGAAGTTGCTCTCGGAGGATGCTCTGGTACCATTCTTTGTTCATCGCTGTGTTTTTAGGCAAGATTGTGAGAGAGCCCACTCTCTTGACCGAAAAACAACCCCACACATGAATGGTCTCAGGATGCTTTACTGTTGGCATGAGACAAGACTGATGGTACCGCTCACCTCGTCTTCTCCGAACAAGCCTTCTTCCAGATGCCCCAAACAATCGGAAAGGGGATTCTTTAGAGAAAATGACTTTACCCCAGTCCTCAGCAGTCTCTCTCTTGCTAGAGAGAAGTGGCTTCTTTGCTGCCCTCCTTGACACCAGGCCTTCCTTCAAAAGTCTTCGCCTTACTGTGTGTGCAGATGCACTCACACCTGCCTGCTGCCATTTCTGAGCAAGCTCTGTACTGGTGGTGGCCCGATCCAGTAGCTGAAACAACTTCAGGAGACGGTCCTGCCGCTTGCTGGACTTCCTTGGGCACCCTGGAGCCTGTTTGGCATCAATTGAACCTCTCTCCTTGAAGTTCTTGATAATCCTATAGACAGTTGACTGAGGTGCAATCTTACTCGCTGCAATAAACTTCCCCGTTAGGCCCTTTTTGTGCAATGCAATGACGTGTTTCCTTGCTGGTAACCATGACTAACAGATGAGGAACAATGGCACCATCTTCCAGTTCCAAGTGTCCAGTCACTCAATCATGAGAGATTGATCTCCAGCCTTGTCCTCATCAACACCCACACCTGTGTTAATGTGTGTAACACCTGTGTGTCATTGAAATTAAGTTAGCTGTTCCTTTTGTGGCAGGGCTGAAATGCAGTGGAAATGTGGTTTTAGTGATAAAGTTAATTTTCAAGGCAAATAGGGACTATGCAAATAATTGCAGCTGAGTGGATCACTGCTCATAACATTATAAAAACTGAAACTGCAGACTTTGCAAAAATGAATAGTTGTGTCATTCTCAAAACTTTTGGCCATGACTGTAGACTTTAATGTCATCAGACCTGAATACTTACTAAGTATAATGTCAAATTGAGTTTGTAGTGCATTTCAGTTGCATAGTATGTTGATTATGTGATAAATGCCTGGATGTATACCGGACATACTGAACCATATTTAGACTGGACGATGGTGGACTGCAATATTTAATCATTTTAATTTGCCTCAAAATAATACTGGAAAAGAGGTAACGTTTTACATTTCAAACACAGGCTTGGGCATTCAGCACTCATGTGATCATTTCTGATTGATCACATGTGAAAGGAAAAGCAGCTGCAGTTTAACCAGAGAAGAAGAACATGTCGCAGCTCTCCAGCTCCTCCTCTTGATGGCCTCGTCCAAATATCAGCCAGCTCTGTGCAGCAACAACCAGAACCAGAACTCATATCTGACCCACAATCACAACCAGAACTTATATCTTTACCTGTTATACCAACAAAAGCAGAACCAGTTATTGATCCACAAACAGAGACGTTGTCATCATTATAACAAAACCAATCAGCAAACCGAAACAAAGTGAAGCTTCACTTTCAGCTTCAGGAAATGTTGTCACAGTGCTGACAAGTTAGCAATCTTTAATCAAGAGTTCTGATTAGATTATTGATTGATTAATTTGTACACAGAAAACTAGTTGTAAGTTGTTTTTAAGGGATCACCAGCTATTTTGGTTTAAGTATGAGCAGCAGCTTAAAGGACTGAATTAATATAGATATGTGATTATTAAATACTCTCTCAGCCAATCACATCCCTGCTCTCATATCTCTGAAACAGCTGAGCCAATAACAGTGAAGTATGATAACAACATTTATTAAATAAATTAATGTCAATCTGTCCAACCTTCATCAGACTAAAAGAAAGCTGTACAACTGACTTTCCTGCTTCAAACACATTAAATGTTTTTGCTTGGAAATCGTTTAATTAAATAACATATTTAGATTTCAAGCACAAACTTGTTAATGAGCTCATCTGCAGCAAGTATTTAGTTTCCTCTTGTTGTTAATCACCAAAGCAGCAGCAGATTGACCGCTACTACTACGGTCCTGAGTGTTTGAGAAGACTGAATCTGATCAGGAAGGAAGCAGACTCACCTGTTGGAGGAGGAGCAGAGTGGAGAGGCTGGCAGAGAGGAGACACAGAGAAGAGGTGCAGTGATGAGGAGGAAGAGGAGTCTTCTGGCTCAGTCTCTCTGGTCTTTGTAGGGTCTCTTCTCACATGACCTGGACACACAGACACACATTGACCTGTCTTCTGTCTCATCACCTCTCTGACCCTGAATAACCTTCATATCTTCACAGAATCATCACAAAACGCCTGGATCTTATTCCTGGTCCTCAGAGGAAGAACCCTTTTACTGTAGCTCCATTTTTAGGACATGTTACATTTTAGACTCTCAGAAAAGAAAATGTATCTGTATAATCTTTTCTGTTGTTCCTGATATGGCTTTAAAAACGTCTGAGGAAATCTTCCTGGATGAATCATTCAAGAAAATTTCTAAAAATTAGCTCATGAGCGAACAAAAAGCTAATGCTGCCACAGAGGGCGGTATCTATACTGAAGAACAACAACTTGTTTGTGATGAAAGATCAAAGGTCGACAATATTCTGTTCATTTGTGTGTGTGTGTGTGTGTGTGTGTGTGTAAGATCTGTCTGCCTCCACGTTTGTGCTCCTTTCAGGAACCACGACCTAAATCTGTTGACAGCCAGCAGCATCACAGCGACAACAAAACATCTGTGTAAAGAGCGAGCTGGTTAATGCGGCAGGAAGCTCTGCTTGGGTTGACAAACGCTCATCGAAAGTCATCTATATTTACACATATTACTAACTGAGCAGTACATTTAATGCAGTATTATACTTTATGTATGAGTATCACCTGTCACTTGAGAGTCTTTATTTGAATCATGTGTTAACTCTTCAGAACTGGTGCTTATCACGCTCCTTAGAAATAAATGTCAGTAAGACAAAATAGCTCATCATACAAAATGGCAAATATTTAATGCAGCCAATAATGATTCATGAGAAAATGGTTGAGGTAGATGATTTTAGTTCATACATCAACAGCAGTCTTACCTTCAAGGAAAATACTGACCACATTTTGAAGAAATGTTCACAGCTCCTCCAAAATATTCTGGATACTGTGTCAAAGCATCCTGTCATTTAACCCAATCATGAGTAACAGAAATAGGAGGAACACGCTGCAGGGAGGCCACAAAAGCAGCTAAGTAGTATGTATGATGAACTCTTCAAGTAAAGCTGACAGAATTATTAATTACCCTTCTCACCCACCATAAAGTGAATTTGAACATTTAACCTGCAGGGAGACTTTATAGATTAGTGATGGCAAATAGAAATATCTAAAAGAAATCCTTGCTGTCAAGGTAAAAAATGAAACTAGGGTCTAGGACACGGGGTGGTGCTGCAGCGTATTACACAGTAGTTTGATATTTTATATAATGCAGACTTGTGTGTTGTGAGTTGTATTTTTATAAATGTGTATGCTGAGAACATGTATGTATGTTTTTTATGTTGTTGTTTGTGTTGTATGTTACATACAGTATAGTCTATATAGTATACTGTATATAGTACTCATAGGATAACATAAAGCATATAGTTTGGTGCTTAATGTTTTGTTTCAGTATTATTAATGATAATTACAATGTGTTCATTGACAGTGAAGTTTAAATTCAATCTCATTTCTAGTCCCAGTGTGGACAGGAAGTGGACAATAAAACACTCTGACAGCCAGTCTGAACAAACTTAGTGAAGCAGGCAACGCCGAATGAAACATCATATAAATATACTGGAGGTTCTCTGAAGATCATTTATCAAACATGAAGACATTTTGCAGCCTTTTCTTACACCGACTTTGCTGGATGTAGATAAAAACACAGAAGTCCTTTCACTGGTTATGCAATCAGTTCAAACAGAATATCTTCCTTTTTGTTAAGAACAAGTGTTGCTTTTATTTGTTTGCTGTTTTTATTTCATTTTATTTGCTGTTTGTGATTTTAAGTCCAAGTTAAAAAAAAGCAGAATACAACATACAGAGTGATTTAGTGAAATCTGATTAATCAATCCTGACACACTGTAAACTGAAGGGAAACGGGGCCTCTGCCAGAATATCTACAATATGAACACACACCCACACGCACCAAATGAAAGACACACATTTAATCTACATTTGTTTGCTTCCACAAGCCTGCGACTGCATCTGATCGCCTCAAACAAAACTAACTTGAGCAGCTGTGGAGGAAAAACATGCAGCTCAAATAATCTGTTTTCAGACCAACAGAGAAATCAAAGCGTCTGTTTGAATGAACACAAACAATCTGAGGCTCAAACGCTGCAAACGGAGCAGCAGATATCTCACTGCAGGCATGACATGAACATATCAGATTAAACTGTTTTAAAGTTGAAAACATACACGTTGGCTTTTACTTTATATGAGTCTGTTGTTGCAACAGGTTGTTATGTCAGTCGCACAAAAGTGACCGATAGTTAGTTTGAATGACAGCTGACATCTAGTGGCCGTAGTGACCGCAGATGCACCTTTAACCCTGTGGTTATAATAATAATAATGCTCTTATCATGAGCTGCAGTTCCTCTAACATTTACTATAATATAGTATATTATGCTTCTGTGATAAAACAACTGTATTAAGGTGAACAAAGAAAACTCTGACCTCTTCTGACATGAGTCTGATTTTCAGAATCTGTTGAAAACATAAACACAAGCCTCCGCCTCCGATGTCCATATTCGGTTGTTGTGTTTTGATGGATCAATTCATCAGATTCAACACATTTAAAGGCAGAAACATGTCTGTAGTTGACTCCAGCTGTCTGCAATGCTCCACTGGGTGATTTTAAATAGACCAATCACCTTCAGATTACATGTGAGAGCACCTTTATGTGTGTGTGTGTGTGTGTGTCAGTACAAAGCACACACATTCACTGTCTCTGGAGCAGCGTTCAAGGCTGAAAGCCATAGACCAAATCTGCTCCCAGAAAATCAGCACTGTTGTCACGGCAACATGGCAGATGTGAACACAACATCCCGTAAATGCACGTTGCCTCTAAAAGTCACTGGTTTGATTCCTGCACTCGAGCACATGACACATGACATCACTGACGCTGTAAGCGCATTATTTAGGTGTGTAGTTGTGTCTGTGAAATGTTCACTCATCTAAACTGCAAATAAAAGAAAACTAAAGAGGTAAAAAATCTGAGAAAAGTTCTGGAAAATGATCATCTCACAGTCATTCATATCAAATAATAATAAAATGCTTCTTATTCAGTACTAATAATGTACTTTATTAAAAGTATCTAAAGTATTCACAGTGGTATTTTGTGCAAAATTACTTTTACTTTTAATGTTTTCATGGAATGGAGTATTTTTTTATATTATGGTATCTCTAGTAAAGTAAACGCTCTGACTACATCATCCATCACCTGAAAAGAAATCCAACTGTTAAGAGTTAAATAGCCTCTGGCTCTTCCCACCTACATCAGGTGACCTCTTACCTGAGAGTCGAGAAGGAGACAGCAGCAGACAGGTCCTGGGGGTGTGCCCACCTGGCCTCTGGATGATCTGATTGGTCAATCGGAGGTGTTTGTCTCGCATCTGGAACATTCCCACTTCGTCAGGTGACATCAAGCCTTCAGCCAACTGGAAACAAGCTAACATGTTAGCAACGTATGTATGTGTGTGTGTGTGTGTGTGTGTCTGTGCGTGTGTGTGTACCTTGGGGAGAGGATGAAGATGATGAAGAGGTGAGGAGTGATAGAATGGAGGGAGGAGAGGAACGACTTCAACAGCCGGACATTCCCACTGAAACAAAAAGAAAACAACTGAAAGTTTTGCTTCACTAACAGCCCAGGCAGAATGTTCTCTTCTGATTGGTCGAAAGTATTGGGGGTGGGAGCCAGAATGTAAATACAGGAAGAAGTAGAAGCTACTATCAGCCTAAATATCAAGAAAACAATGTGCTTGGTTGTTCATCCATGTCGTAAATACTAGCGAACAACCGCTTAATGTAAAATAAAAATCCAAGACACACAAAGAAGGAAATGTTCATTTGCTACTGGGCAGATAAAAATGTTAGCGTTAGCAAGGTGCAGGAGAAAAAAGTGGAGGGTTCAATGTGCTGTTAAGGGTTATCTTGACTTGGATTAACTGTAATTGAAAGGTGTTAAAGGGCCAGTTCACAGTATTTCCAGTGTGTGATAAAACCATCAGTCAGGTGTCCATATGAACAGTGACTGTAATCATTGCTCCTGTTCATACTGGCTGTTGAAAGATCTGCTTCAAATGTGCTTTCAGTGTAAAGCAAGAAAGACATGTTCACTGTTAATCTAGATTTATGTCTGGGGATCCTCTTGGTTCATTTCATTCATCAACATCCCAGCTTGCAAAGCACTGCTGGCTACAGCAGCCATTTGGCTCAAACTTGCAGCCTTGTAGACATGTAATGAAGAATCTGTAGAATTATAGAACATTAATGTTCACAACATGGTCTTTGACCTTTCTATTCACTGCAGAGTCACTTCAAAAGAAGCAAGTGAAGAAGCTCTTAAAACACTCATCCATACATTCTTACAGCATTTTTCAACAAGGTGAAGCAGCGCTCAGAGATCCATTATGACCGTGAAAATGAAAACACTTCATCTCTGAACAAAAAGGATTCATCAAATTTAAAGTCCAAGTCTGGAAATATAAAAATGTATCAGCCAGGTCCCAGATCTCAGAGCAGATTCACATCTGTTATTCCAAACATGATGAATCAGAGCTCAGAATAATTTGCAGTCAATGTTTTAGGTCCGTCTGTGGAATTTAATGTCATGTTTTGGATTTTAGCCAATTTTCTTTGTCGAAAACATTCAACTTTCAAAAGAAACATTTCTTCAGCTCTGTGAAACGCGGCCTGTTGATAAGACGCTAAACACAGATTGTAACTCTGCCGCTGTTTATGCAGAAAGAATTAAGGAAGAGCTGCATGAGATAATTAACAGACAATTATTCGCTTTGCCCTCAGGGATCATTAAAGTTTCATCTCATCTCCAGACTGAAGAGGAGCCTCAACAGACTTGTTGAGAGACGTGTGGATTCAATTTAAATTCACATTCAGATCGTAACACAGAGTAGTTCAATCAGGTGAGATATCAGGTATGTTACCTGTATCAGGTGTGGGGTTAGGTATCAGGTGTATGTTACCTGTATTAGGTGAGTGTGTTCAGGTATGAGGTGTGTGTGTTCAGGTATCAGGTGTGTGTGTTACCTGTATTAGGTGTGTGTGTTCAGGTATCAGGTGTGTGTGTTCAGGTATCAGGTGTGTGTTCAAGTATCAGGTGTGTGTGTTACCTGTATTAGGTGTGTGTGTTCAGGTATCAGGTGTGTGTGTTCAGGTATTAGGTGTCTGTCATACACCTGTTACCTGTATCAGGTGTGTGTGTTCAGGTATCAGGTGTGTGTGTTACTTGTATTAGGCATGTGTGTTCAGGTATCAGGTTTGTTACCTGTATCAGGTGTGTGTGTTCAGGTATCAGGTGTGTGTGTTACCTGTATCAGGTGTGTGTGTTACTTGTATTAGGTGTGTGTGTTCAGGTATCAGGTGTGTGTGTTACCTGTATCAGGTGTGTGTGTTACTTGTATTAGGCATGTGTGTTCAGGTATCAGGTTTGTTACCTGTATTAGGCGTGTGTGTTCAGGTATCCACACAGCTGGAGGGTAGAAGACCAGAGGGGGCGTGGCCTGGTACGCTGCCCCAGACCAGCTGGCCAACCATAGCCAGTGGGGGGCAGGTTCACTGCTGATGGACAACCAGGGCACTGCAGTTCTGGTTACCATGCCAACAGGCTGGTGACCTTTAAACCTGGAGACTGGCAGCATCATGATGACATCACCACCTAACAGACAGACGACAGACCAATCAGGACTGAGCAGAAGCAGTTTGATGACGTTTATTCAGAATGTTTCCTGCTGTAAACTTTGAAAACACAGAAATTCAAGATGAAAGAAACAAAGAAATGATGAAAGAAGAGGAAGTCACGACAGAATAATGTAAAAATGAAGCAGAAAGCAGAAATAAATTCTATTAAAAATACATTTTTACACACTCAGCAGCCTCATCAGTTCATTTAAACTCTTTAAACTCTGAAAGACTCACATCTGATCACATCTCCTGTCTGCCTCTTTATGTTTCTGCCTGTTTCCTCTGTTTGGTCTCTGGAAGTAAAACACAACACTACTGCAGCACCATATTAATACTACATCAGTACCTCACCAATACTTTATTTCTTCTTCATCCATGCTGTATAAAAACACCAACACTGCCACATAAATGCTGCATCAATATGTAATTAAAGCAAAACAGTACCTTATAAATCCTGCATCAAAACTGCATCAATACTTCATCAATACTTCATCAATACTTCAGACTCACCGGGCTCCTGCTGCTGAGGAATAACAAGCTATCCACCTCTGACCAACCAGCTGACAAAATGCACCTCACTGGTTCTATTGGTTTTCTTGGTTCTACTGGTTCCACTGGCCCCATTGCTGTGATGAATCTCTTGGTTCTTCTTCTAATTATTAAACCAAATCTTGATGAGAATCTTTAGAATTAACAAACCACGTTCATCATTTGTAAATTATCTGGTGAAATGATCTTTTCTGTGGATCTTTTCGTCCTTCCTGAGTATTTTTTTCTTGTATTTTAATCTCAGCTTCAGTCATGTGTAGAACCAACAGACACCTTTAGGGTACCTCAAGGTTCCCCTCTAGATCCCTCCACTTTCTGTATATGTATTCACCTGATGATTTTATCTGTAAACATAGCGTTCATTAACAAACTGATGATGCACATCTCCTCAGCTTCTCAAAAAGTTTTTTTGTTTGTTTGTTTGTTTGTTTTTGTTCTATTTGTGTTTTTAAACACACAAACTGTCTAATGTGAAGGAGTGCAGAACGTAGCCTACAATAATACCTCAATAATTACTAACAGTAAATCAACATGCATACTTATAGAGATCTCTTTCTGATGTCAATCAATCAATCAATCAATCAATCAACATGGAAACATATCACAACTGATCCATAAAAAACAATCTATAAATCACGGAAATGAATTAGTATAAATACAATATTACTACTCATAGTACTACCTGTACTTGTATACAGCTGCTGATGCAACGCTGAATATAACGGTTATTAACGGGTTGAATCCCGGTATGTGTCACCTACCGACCTGCGGAGCGTCTCCGGCTTCAGTCCCGGTAAAACCAGCGTCAGACCGGCAGGAATGCTGACTCTCTCCGGTCACGTCCCGTACGTCGGCTCCCTCCTCCGGGTGCAGCTGTCAGGTCCTCACGGAGGTCTGCAGATCATCCGCGTATCCGGTAAAGGTGAAAGTAAAAACACACCGGGACCGACTAGAAGCAACAGTGACTTTAAAATGCCGACAGACAGACAGGAAGACAGACAGGAAGACAGACAGGGAGACAGACAGGCGGAGAGACTCAAACACAAACCGCGTGTCACGCAGCGGCGACGATGAGACGTCTGTAGGTAGAAAATACCGGAGCCCGCGTGCAGCAGACCCCAAACCAACTCTCTCTCTCTCTTCCCCTCTCTCTCTCTCTCTCTCTCTCTTTCTCTCTCTCTCTTCCCCTCTCTCTGTCTCTCTCTCCCTCATCCTTTCTCTCTCTCTCTCTTTCTCTCTCTTTCTATCTATCTCCCCTCTCTCTCTCTCTCTCTTCCTCTTTCTCTCTCTTTCTCTTTCTCTCCCTCTCTCTCTCTCTTTCTCTCTCTTTCTATCTATCTCCCCTCTCTCTTTCTCTCTCTCTCTTCCCCTCTCTCTGTCTCTCTCTCCCTCATCCTTTCTCTCTCTCTCTCTCTCTCTTTCTCTCTCTTTCTATCTATCTCCCCTCTCTCTTTCTCTCTCTCTCTTCCCCTCTCTCTGTCTCTCTCTCCCTCATCCTTTCTCTCTCTCTCTCTCTCTCTCTTTCTCTCTCTTTCTATCTATCTCCCCTCTCTCTCTCTCTCTCTCTCTTCCTCTTTCTCTCTCTTTCTCTTTCTCTCCCTCTCTCTTTCTTTCTCTTCCCCTCTCTCTCCCCTCTCTCTCTCTCTCTCTCTCTGTCTCTCTCTCTCCGTTTCTCTCTCTCTCTCTTCCTCTCTCTCTCTCTCTCCTTCTCTCTCTCTCTCTCTCTCTCTCTCTCTCTTCCTCTTTCTCTCTCTCTCCCTTTCTCTCTCTCTCTCTCTCTCTCCCTTTCTCTCTCTCTCTCTCTTCCTCTCTCCCTTTCTCTCTCTCTCTCTCTTCCTCTCTTTCTCTGCCCCCCTCCGGCCCAAACCGATTAAAGCTCCGGTAAATGGAGCCGCTCTCAGTTCAAAGAGCCGCCTCCCAGATGAATTTATTGTTTGTCTGTATCTATGATGTAATGATGATGCAAATGTATTATTATTGCTATTAGTATTAATAATAGTAGGAATGAAAAGTAATCAGATTAAAATTACACTATGTGTGTAAATGGACGTAAACAACACTGTTACTATGACAGTACTGTGTGTGTGGTGTGTGTGTGTGTGTGTGACTCATCAATAAACACACAGTTTATCAACCATATTGCATCTATTGTCTGTTTGTTTTACCTGATCTCAGTAATTGTTTCTCTGTTATGAAGCTCTGTTATAATCTCTGCAAACACACACAGCTAATATTGACAGGACGGATTGTGTGTTCAGAGGAGATTAACTGTTCACACATCGACCTTTCAGACGAACACAGAAGTCTGAAGTGACATCACTGTTTACCTGGTTGATAGTCTGTCAGCTTTATTTCTGTCTCTGTGAATGATCCAATATTTCAGCAAAAATCAAAGATTAGAGAAAAAGTCCAAAAGATGAAAACAGATTTGTGTATCAGAACTTTGTTTCTTCTTCTTTCCTCTCCCATTAATCATCTCACGACCCCTCAGATTTATCTGGTGACCCTTTGGAGGGCCCCGACCCCTAGGTTGGGAACCACTGGACTAAACTAGCTAACTGTATATAAAGTAGTTTAAACTAGCTCCACCTCCAGCAGCTACAACAGTAACATGCTGCTCTAACACTGATGCTTCAGTATTAATAATATAATGATGTCATATATAATAATATATCAGTCACTACTGATACTGCAGTACTTTAACTACATCAAGATCACTATACTTAGAAAAAGTAACTCTTTTGACTACAATGACCTGGATGAGTTAGAATATACACAGACATCAATACTTACATACTTTTATTTCTAATGGAGTATTTTTACATTGCTGTATTGGTACTTTTACTTCAGTCAAGGACCTGAATACTTCCTCCACCACTGTAGAAAATACTCTTAAATCCTAAGATCAATCATTATTGGGAAATGAGACCCAGTTTCTCTTTGCATTTTAATCCAAAACACCTCAAAACAGGTAGAAAACTGAAGACAACATGAAGGAGGTTCTCAGTAATCCTCTCATGTCGCGTATAAACCCAGCTTAATATCTGAACACCATTCAACAAAACAACAGTTTGCATTGAACTTCAGCTTGTCCAACATCCAGAACCAGCAGGAAGGTTGTTTCAGTACAAAAACCTCAGAAACCAGTTTTCACAAATTGAAACTATCTTACTGGAGCTTAAGGACTGGCAGGACTTGAGAGGATTCCTGAATAAATCTTGCATGGCTGGCAGCCGCATGGAGCTTTACCACTGATTCAATTAATTCATATTACCAGTGGATATCAGGAAACATTTAACACATGTTTTATGTATAGCTGCTAATCTGTGTTGGAGTCTGCTAGGGTTTTACATTCTCGAAGGATTACACTGCATCCAAAAACTGAGTGTATGAAAATATGAAGACAAACATCATTTTAGAACTACTTTATGTACCTTTACATTGCATTATATTGTGCTCCAAAAAAAGAACTGCAACAAATGAGGGCCTGTAAAGGTGCAGCGACACGAATAAAACGTCTGTAGAAGTCAACATTTACTCATAATTGCACTCCATAACGACCCAGGAGCGACTTCCACTTTAATATGCTGCTTTTCAAAACATGTTTTATGGTGTGACAACACTGTGGTTAAGCTCTGGTGAGCTTTAGGCACAAAACACTTCCCTTTTTAAAAAAAAAGCTGTCCTGACTCACAGGTGGAAATAGGAAGCAAACAGCAATTTTCTTCAGCAAAGTCCACTTTTTGCCATCTATCAGTCCACCCAACATGACACTTTATATAGACATCACCTGGACATGTTATAATTAAATGCAAGATGGCATCTGTCACTCAAATGTGACTATAGGTCATTTTTGGTGACTGAATTCATAATTTATACCATTTTTTTTTTTCTTGGGAGGACGGGCTGGTAAAAGTTCATTTAACCTTTGACCTCTCCGAGTTTTTTTTAATCATATCTAAATGTCTTTCGGATAAAAACATTTTCATTTAAAAGAAACTATTATTTGAAGGTGCAAACAAATAGATAAAAAGATTATATGACTTTTATTTGGTTGATTTTCACAAAAGAGGTAAATTAGACTGAGGTTAGTAGAATGACATGTTTTGACAAGTTTAACTCTGAACAAGCTGTCAAAGCAGACGATAACACTCGCATGTAGTGTCCGCCATAGTTGTTGTTATTGTTGTGTTTCATTTTCTTCCTCTTCCTATGAAATGTCAGTGATATCACAGGATTTCTCCAAGGTTTCTTTTTCCATGTACACACTACAATACCACATTTACACAATCTGGAAAACGTTTTGGAAAAGCTCCATTTTCAGCAGAGAAAAACACTGTTTTAGTATGAGCAGAGGCAAAAACAGAAAGAAGATGTGTCTACCAGTGCAGCTGGCTGAGTGTGGGCATGGTCTGAAACTATGGGAACACGTTCAGGTGTGCAGGTGACGGTGGGAACAGCAACAGTTTTTATGGCCAGGCCTCTATAAAAGATAAAATTTGTGTCATAATATTTGAAAATCTTCCAAAACATATTTTATAATAAAAATAAATTGAAAAAATAAATAATAATAATAAATCCCCCTGCAGAAACTAAAGCATACCCATGCACATGACTACTGCTGTCATGACACTAATATTAAAGACACTAACAATAAAGTCCAGAATAGAGACAGTCGCCCCTTTAATAATCCACCCTGACATGCTTTAATATATTAAATAATTTTCAATATATCACAACAAAACATTATTGTATCATTAGATGCCGAGAAAAACATTTAATGAAATAAACAAGACTTTTCTACTTAGCGCCCTGTGCAAGTTTGATTTTGGAGAGTCAGTGATTCATTAGATAAGAACACTGTTCACGTCACCCAGGACCACAACAATAACCAGCAAATGGGTCACTACACCAAGCTTCATCAGCGAACCAGACCCACTCTCATCCCTACTTGCCATTTTTATCAAACCACTACTAGAAACTTTCATGAACAACTTCTCCACAGTCTACACAATGAACTGGAACAAATCAACTATACAACCACTGTCAGAAGATGTTTGCAGGATCCCCCCACCACTTCACATAAACAACCTAAAATATGCAGGCATTAATATTTCTCTGTGGCTGTCAGAGATCCTCAACCTCAATGCTTTTGCTAAAAAAAAAGAAGATGCAACAAAGCTTCCTCTCACAGTTCAAATGAAAACCTCAGATTAATAATCTATTTTCAATGCTTCCCACAACCACCACTGACAAATGGTGACTCTATTTTACTGGAACAAGAGAATACGGTACCCAGAATCTCACTTTCAACATTACAAAATGGAAAATCACAACTACAATATGTATTTGAATGGACTCGAAAGCTGCAATAACCCACGGCTAGAATTAGAACAAAATTAATGTAAAACAGTCTCAACTGCAGACCCTCCCTTCCTACCACAATCTCCTCGACTCTGAAAGCCTGATGCAAAACCAATAAAATCACCAAATCAGCATCATGATACCATTCAATACACTGACCTAGAAGTACTGAAATGTTTTCTTCTTATTCATATTAATAAAAACAACTATATATTGCTGACATACTGTAATTAACAATGTGTTTTCAGTCTTAATGGTCCTGTAATGAGATCAGCTCATAACCCTTAACATCAAGCACAAAACAGGCTGTGACAGGTGACATCTTTATGGAGCTGAACATTTATTTAAAGCTTTCACATAAAGACATTCAAGTACATGGTGGAAAAATAATTCTCAAAGTTCATTCATCATCATCACTAAACATCTGAGTGTTGGAAATATTTTACATGGAACAAAACTTCACCTTCATGAAGGAACATCAGGTGATCTGAGAGTCTTTTTAGTCTTCACTTTCCCCGGCTGGCCTCTGTTTCCCTCTCATACAAGTTTACACTTGTATAATTAAACTGTACTGACTGGCTTGGTGACGGCGGCTAAGAAAAACTCAACTTTAACGGGAAGAAACCTGGAGCAGAACCGGCTCTAGAACATCTGCCTGGACTGGTTGGGCTGAGAGAAAAGGGAGGAAGCTCAGTGCATCATGGGAAGTCTAGGCCTACAGCTGCATAACTAGGGGTTGGTCCATGGCCTGAACTAGCCCTAACTATAAGCTTTATCAAAAAGGAAAGTTTTAAGCCTCTTCTTAAACATACTTTTGGAGACTCTGGGAACCACAAGTAAGCCTTTATTTTGAAAACACAGTTCTAGTCGGATAATAGGGTATTACAAGTTCTTTAAGTTAGGATCAAGAGAAGGATGTTAAATTCTTTTATGGATTTTACAGGTCAGTGCAGAGAAGCTAATATGGGAGAAATATGATGTCTAGTTCTTGTCAGAACACCTGTTAGTGATTGACTAGCTACAAACTTGAGTAGACTAATTAGCATTTTATTAAGTTGGAATCAGGATGTAAATATTTCACTTTGTCACTTCCTGCTGCTGCCTTCTGATCTCGTTCACTTTCCTGGTGCAGTTCATCCTAAACGAGCCTAATGACATATCTGTCATATAAGTGTATCTTTCAACCATTCATGTTAAGTAGGTAGCGGTGACTCTTTCTCTGATTTGTTATTTAGTGATTATGTAAGAGTTTGTGTTCCTGGCTGACTGTCAGAAATATTCAAATAGGCTGTTTCTCAAAGAACACCTGAAAAATGTATGAATCTTTTATATTCTCTTCTTTCTTCTCTGTGTGCTGCTGGACGCACACACACACACACACACACACACAGAGTCGGTGTTAGTGAGGGGTGAAATTGAGTTGTTTCAGTCTGAATGAAGAATACCCCCCCCCCTTTACGTTGTCATGTTGTGATGCCAAAAGCTATTTAATGGGCTTCAGTCAGCATGACAACACAAGACACGCCCATTCATTTGTCTACTTCTCTAGTCTTCTTCTTCCTCCTTTTCTTTCCACTCTCCCATCCTCCTCTTCTTCCTCCTCTCTATGCAGTTGTATTGTCACCATGGAAACACAACAGCAGAATTCTAAAGGCCTTCTACAGGGTCACCCGCAGTTACCATAGTGATTAATGCAGATGTGTGTATCTGTATTCTTTTCCTACTCTCTCATCGTGTACAGTTGGTCCAGACCTTAGCTCAGGAGTTTGTTTGTGCTGCTGTGATACTGCGCGTTTTATTGTTTGTTTGTTTGTTTGTTGGTCACAGAACAAACATGTATCTATCAGTCGCAGCAGATCCACGTCTTATCTCATCATAATTGTAGTAAAATGGTTTAATCATGTTGTAGCGCTGTACTATCCACTGAATCGGACTGAACTGGTCCGGACCGAACTGGCCCAGACTGAACTGCCCCGGTCTGAACTGCCCCGGACTGAACTGGCCCGGATTGAACTGGTCTGGACTGAACTGGCCCGGACTGATCGGTTGGACCGTAAAAAACCTGAATCGGTCCGAACCCACAAAAGGAATGAACTGAGTTGTTGTTGGCTGTGCTTTAAGTGCTTTGTGTATCATTGCTGTTCGGTCCGCCTGGATATTATTTTTGTGTGTTTTGTTCATCTTATTTTGTCAGACTTGACTTGACCAGCATTTTTTTCTAGTTGACCCGCTACAATGTAAATCATAAACAATCGTAGCGTCACTCTGAATCTGCACAATGAAAGCTTAGCTGTCACCATAGCAACCAGGAAGTACCATGGGAAAACAAATGTTAATATTTAAGTGATTAATAAAACTATTTTAATTCATATTTAATGATAAAGATGTTAACTTATATATTTAGAGTTTGTTGTTGTTTCAGTCTCTAGTCATGATTTTTGTTGTTGTCAGTTATTTTACTTCTTCTAAACCTTTAAGTATTTTTCATTTTTTGTTGGTGTGATTTTCCTTTGAAATTAATGCAGTATTCGTCTCTGTCTGATTATTTAAAAATCTTAAACTAAAAATACTCCTAATGCTGAATTCAGATGAGATGAATACAGATGAGAAGCACAGCCTCCGTAGAAGTAAAACAGAGTCTCTTCAGTTAATGAGCTTGATGCTTCGTTAAGCTTCTTGGCCCTCGTTAACAAATCAGCCATGAAGCAGAGCAGCTAAAATTAGAGTCTTCGCTAAAACTTTCTGCTGTCTAAAAAACCCCAACATATTAACAAGTAATTCAGCCCTCAGGAATGATTCTTCATCTAACCAGAAAGAACTCAGCCAGTGAGGCTAAATGATTACTCAGAGCAGTTTGCCTTGTATGAAACAGACTCTTTGTTCCTGCCAAAGAGGTAACAATGGTATATTTTTTCAACAGATGTGCTTTCAGTGTCAGTGATGGAGGTTAAAATCCACAGTGTGTCCACACAGTCATTTAAAGTAGATGTGAAGCTTCTCTGAGGCTTCATCAGTGTGAGTTAGTCATATCAAGTGGATATCTGACACATTTACAGTCTGTTTAGCATCAAATTCCCTCTTTGTGTTTCCCTGTTGAGCTGTGGTGGAAGTATAGGAACAAAAAGAGGGACTTTGGCTCTAAAAACACTGTAACGTTGAAACATATCTGCTGGATCTGAAGCTTCATATTAGCTTCACATAAACTTTAAATCCATGTTTGTGGGTTTAGTCTCCATCACTTCCATTGTAAGTGTATTATGAAGGGATCTAATGGTCAGTATGAACAGGAGGATGATTACAGCAACAAACACATGTTCACTGTTAATCTGAGCTCCTGACTATTAATTTAAAACACCTCTCCTCTGTGGTACAGATGCAGGATCGTTCGTCTTCTTCTGCTTATCCGTTTGTCGGGTCGCGGGGGCAGCAGCTTCAGCAGGGAACCGGGGGTCGGACCGTCAGGGTCCCCGCCTCCGACTGCCGCCCATCTCTCTTCGCACCGTTCCCCCCCTGAGACCCCTCCCATGGGTGGTGGGCTTATGGGAAGGGGGTACAGCACCTGGTATTCCCAGGCGGTCTCCCATCCAAGTACTAACCAGGCCCGACCCTGCTTAGCTTCCGAGATCAGACGAGATCGGGCGTGTTCAGGGTGGTATGCTGACCCGGATCTACTTTATATAAAATATTTAAATAGGACGCCACCTCCAATGGATTTATCTGTTTATTTGATTAATCTGTAGAAAATTAATCTTAAAGTCTGAAAGTGTGAGCTTGAAACAGTGACCAAATGTTTTCTGTACTTACAAACAGATACTAACAATAAAGGGATAAATGAATGCTTGCAGCATACATGTTAACAACAGCAGTAAAGCAAGCAAAGAATAATAAGGCCTCATTATGAGTATGTCCGGTCAAGATGACCCCAAAGGTCATTTTGTGTTTTAGTTCAGGATAGCTGTGGAAAATACAAACAGTATTACAAGTACAGCTGCAGTACATGTATGACAGCCAGACAGGAAGTAACCAAGGGCCCTGTTATAACGAGACACTCGCTCCCTGCTGTCTCACAATTATAACATGTTTTCAGGCAACACACACACAAACATTGTTGTAATATAATGAACTGAGACAACATACATAACACAGATCTCAAACAGGTCACGCTGTCAGACACACACACACACACACACACACACACACACACACACACACATTAAACAGCATCTTAGTAAGAACATTTAAATATTTGTTAAATTCAGAAAACACTTTCAGAATAAAGTTTAGGAGAGAAATATGCTGCTTGTACAGTAAGCAGGTTACTACACTGACTGATTAGCACATAGTACTGTTGAACTACACATTTAAAACCCGACCACATGTGGTTGGATTCTAAATGGATTTTTATCTACATGATTTATTCTTTATTCAGAGTGGCTGCAGTGCATCTGTATTAAGATGATGATTTATTGAGATATTACTTCCATTTGGATAGACCTGAGAAACACTGTCCGCCGTTCTTTATAAACGTCCAATGTAGATAGCTTAACAGCATGTTAACATTAAAACAAATACAGCTAGTAATACAAATATAATATTGAATGTATTATCAAAACTCAGTAATTGTTCTTCTGGTAAAATAATGTTATCTGGTCAAGGTGCAGGCAGCACAGAGAGATGACCCACAGGTTAGGGTTAGGAGCAACCTGTCATGAAACACACACACTGAGCTTCTTCTGCTTTCAGCAATGACAAACTGATGTTTATTTCTTTGTGCTTCAGGCTCGGACATCCTGTGTGGTCGGCAGCCAGGTGATCCAACCTCAAATCACATCTCAGATACAGGACGTGGTGAGAGAGACATCAGCATCTCCATGGAAACATCCAGTTGCCAAGGTTACATGACATCCAGCTCTTTGTGTGTGTGTGTGTGTGTGTGCATGTGCCTCACTTGGGTCTGTGTGTGTGTTTTTTTCTCAGAGGGAGGAAGTGACATCAGCACTGCCTTATCAGCAGAAAACAGAAACTGCAACACTGGCAGCTCTGTTTGTAAACAAAAAAACATACTAAGCAAACAAACAAACGTCTGTCTTGTTCAAGGAAAACCATGCTAGCTAAAAAAACAAACTCAAATGAATTTTATTTCTGCAGCTCAAACGTCACACAGACGTCTGTCTGGTTTCATACTTAGTAAAAGCAGCTTCAGTTCCAGTTAAAACTTTAGGACTCATGGAAAAAAGTACTCAGTAAGTGTCAGTAAACACTGGATAATGCCAGTGTTTACTGACACTTTTAACACCTCACTGGAGACAGCTGATCTGCACAGTGCTTCAGACTGGAGGGGGAGACAGAGTCAGGGCCAGCTGCTTTGCAGGGGTTTTGTTTTTAAAAAAGCCTGTTGACATCCCCCTCTAGGATGGACAGAGGTGTCAACGAGGCAGAGGTGGGGGGAGGCACCACTGAGGGGGGGCCATGTATGAGGGCCTCAGCTGAGCTGGAGGTCTGGGTGAAGGTGTTATGAGGGATGTTTCCAGGGGAGTCCCATTGCCTTTCATTGCCTTTCAAATCGGCAATAGTACTCATTCAGGTCATTGGCCAATCGGGAGTCATTGATGGTGTGGGGGCTTTTTGGCTTGAAGTTTGTAATCTTCTTGAGCCCCTTGTTGGCTGAGAACTGCTGTTGAAGTTTCTCAGAGTACAGTGGTTTAGCATCCCTTACCGCCTTGTTAAACGTGTACTTCAACTCCTTATACTTGTATCTGTCTCCTCACCTGAATGCTGCCTCTTTGTCCTTACTGAGTTGTTTGAGTTTGGGACTGAACCAGGACTTGTCATTGTTATAACTCAACCTGGTGTATGATGGGATACAACAGTCCTCACAAAAGCTGATGTAGGAAGTCACAGCATCTGTGTACTCATCCAGGTTACTGGCAGAGTCCCTGAAAACATCCCAGTCTGTAATGTCCAAACACACCTGCAGCTCCTCCACAGCTTCCCTCCAGCTGGAGTCCGGTATCGATTCCTTAACAAAAATCACGATTAACATACATAAATACAAAAAACAAAGCGGACCAACACACCAAGGCGGCCGTCTGCAGCGCCATCTTGAAGACAATTTTAAGGTCAAGAGAAACATCAAAAATTTTGATAACTGTGTGAAAGATTTATTGTGGCTTTATTAGTTGTAAAATATGTTTTATCTGTAATCTATAATCTGTGTGGTGCTCAGATGTGTGACCTTTGGAGTGAGAGAGGAGACACTCTCCTCACCAGTCAGTGTTTATCAGTCAGATAGCAGCTTCGTAGATGTGAGCTGTAAACTTTCCTTCCTGTGTTTTACTGCAGAAGCTGAAGGTGAGCAGATTGATTTCATGTCATTTCATCTGTTTAGACGTTTATGTGTGGTTTGTTCCTTGTGTGGTTCCTTACATTTTAATAATTATGTGGATCCCTGAAGTCCTACAAACTTTTCTAAGAGAAAAAGACCTCAGAGCAGCTTTTCATTTACAGTGGCTGGATAATCACGACTTGACTTTGAAAGAAGAATTCTGTATCCTCATAACAAGAGGAAGAAACGATTATTTGGCATAAGAGCGACATATACTGTGACCTTGGAGGATGGTCAGAACATTAACCTCTAGTGCGGTTTCTCCTGTCCCGACAGACAGTATGGCAGGCAGGAAGTCGGTGTGTTGTGGTGCCTCTGCTCTGGTGGTGACGCTGGCCGTCCTCTTCATCCTCATGACGGTTGTGAGTGTGTCGCTGATCATACTGATGGTTAACTGTATAACAGACACAGGTGAGGACACGTCTTCACTTTTACACATAGACCAGGAAGCATGAAAAACTGGTCTCCTTGTTGACATATCACATGTGCATGTTGGCTCTGCTGATGGAGTAAATCTAGATTTATTAAGTCCCAATGAGCCCTGGTAGTGATCATCTGGTTCAGATGTGTGTTGGGTGTTTGGACCTCTGGTACCGGCGTTGAGAGAACACAAGTCTTGAATATCACCAGCATTATAATTATATTATAATATTTATTATTATATAATAATATTTAAAACCATTATGTGTACTTTTCATGTGATTAAAGCATCTGAGTATTCTGATGGTATAAGTTTTTTGTGGCAAAAACAGGTTGATTTTTATTGCATTGACTGAAAATAACAGATGCCTGAAATGAAGAGCATCAATATGAATTATAATTTAGAAAGTGGTGATTTTTAGGACAGTAATGTGGATTGTGAAATGAATTGTAATGATTACGATATGAAAGCAGTGGTATAGTCCTTTAAAATGGACATGTTTCTGTTGTCCCTTCAGGTCCGGAGCCGTCCCTTCCTCCCAGTCTACAGCCTTACCTGATTGGAGTGGGCCGGGCCGACTGCACTGGGCCACCGGCTGAAGTCCCTTTGGTCAGTAAGGACACTGATGCTGCCTTCAGGGCCTCCATGTAGAGATGATTAGCCATAGAAACAGAAACAGGATCATGAGTATGCTAATGCTGGTATAAAATCCCAAAACCAAGAATAATAACCAATAAATCTTCAGGCCTTCCTGATGTGATGACCCGAATCTGTAACAGTGGCTCATATTGGTCACTGTTAACAGTAAAAAAGGTCTAGTCTGCCCACCGGACACTGACTGTACTGTTAAAATTAAAATAAAGAAATAAAAATGTAATTAAATGTTGAGTAACTGAGTGGTTATAGACGTGGTGCAGGCACGACACATGCTTCCAACTAAAATTCATCACTTTGAAAGTCATGCTGTCACCAAAAAAAAAAGGAAAATTGTGCCCAAGTACACAAATCTGTAGAATAAATTTTGTGACTATTTGATTAGCTGCCATGAGACTGTTTAAGAGTATAAAGTATATAATTCTACTAATTGCTGAAGCGGTGCAGTGGAGCTGTGTGTCTAGTGGATCTGCAGAGAATCAAACTCCAAAGTCTGCAGCTGCTGCCGCTCATTTCCTGTTTGACTGGGTGTGTTTGGACTGATAATCTTTATGGTTTCTGTATCTCCAATATGAACTGTCACATACAGTCAGAGACCATAAAGTCTCAGGTCAACCTGTGTGTGTTTTAATCAACTGCAGGAGGAAACACACAATCTGCACAAGAATGTAAATGTTTGTTGTGTTTGTTTAGCAGCAGCTAGCATGCTAAAGCTTGATTCTTAACGTGAACACATGAAACTAACAGAAATATTAGAGTCATATTTTCATGTGTCTCACATGGTTTCCATCTTTTGAGCTTCTGCAGCAGTTTAATGGCTGGAGAATTAGCGCCACCTGCTGTTTATCTGCGAATATTAACACAGCAGAAGTGAAGGGAAACAAACATTCACTATTTGACCTTTGTAGGGAAATTTAGGTAAAATTTGAGGTTTGAAATGGAAGAAATGTATAAAGTAAATTCAACAGATAAGAAACCTGAACTAGTTTACTTTAGAGTATCACATCACATGTTTGACTTGTGTCCAACTTGTGACTTGTGTGTGTGTGTGTGTGTGTGTGTGTGAGTGTGTGTGTGTGTGTGTGTGTGTGTGTGTGTGTGTGTGTGTGTGTGTGTTTAGATGGGCTATGCGAATCCTCAGCAGAATGCTGCAGGCATACACACTCGTCTGTACAGCCGAGCCTTCATCATCGATGACGGGAGACGGAGAGTTGTGTTCGTCACTGCAGACGTAGGAATGATATCACAAAGGCTGCGACTGGAGGTGGACACACACGCGCACACACACACACACACACACACACACGCACACACACACACACACACACACACACGCACACACACACACACACACACACACACACACACACACGCACACACACACACACACACACACGCACACACACACACACACACACACACACACACACACATTACAAGTAGTAGTCCTGAATTATTGCCATATTACCTAAAAAGTATTTATAGTAAAATAGTCTCATATTATCATATATATTATACATTTTGATTACTGGATTGGAATACTATAATTATTGTTATTGATCATCTTTTAACATGTTTTCATGAGGTTTAGCTTCTCACATCACACACAACACATTTCCAAACATATAAACTGATTATATATATTTATTTGAAATATATACCATAAGATAATATAAACTGAAATTAAATGTCTTGTATTAACTTTTTCTGGAACTATTCAGACATTACATATTGTACAATATTACATATTTTCATGTAATATTAATTTCTTAGTAATGTTTAGATTTTTTATTGTGTGTATATGTGTGTGTGTGTGTGTGTGTGTGTGTGTGTGTGCGTGTGTGTGTGTGCAGATTATACAGGCATTGCAGGTAAAATATGGGAATATGTACCGTCAGGATAATGTTGTTCTGAGTGGGACACACACACACTCTGGACCGGGCGGATATTTCCAGTACACACTGTTCATGATGAGCAGCAAAGGCTACATTAAATCATCCATCGAGCCGCTGGTCAATGGCATTGTCAAGGTGTGTGATTTATTGACTGGTTTATATTCATATTTACGTCCTATTTTCAGTTATTCAGCTGCAGTGGTGAAACATTTCTTACAACACTGAGTTTAGTGAGGTATAAACGTCAGTTTTTTCTTCCTCATTTTGCACTTCTAAACAGAAACACGCACTATAAATACATATAGTTTTAACCCAAATATGCAACTTAGTGCTGCTTTTCTTCCATTTTACCTGCATTAACACACCTCCATGTCGTCCTTTAATAAATAAGAACAAACATAACTTGGCTGTTCATTCTCAGTAAATATTCTTCTTTGTATTCTCACCCACTTAAGTTTGAATTTGTTTCACAAAAGAAGCACAGATGCAGGAAACTTTTCAGATGTGAAAATGAATTTAAATGTAGACAGAGCCCACTGACATGACGCTGTATTCACCAACACATTTTCCAGAGTATAGATGTAGCCCGTCACAACATGACGTCATATTCTCTGAATGTTAACCTTTGTTTACAGAGTATAGACATAGCCCATCGTAACATGAAGCCAGGCCGGATTTACATGAACAAAGGACACCTGGACGACAGCAGTCTGAACAGAAGTCCCCAGTCCTACCTGAACAACCCTGAGGGCGAGAGACACAGGTGAGAGTGACACAGGTAGAGAGAGAGAGATAGGTGAGACAAAGAGAGAGGGGGGGGGGGGGTACAGAGAGAGAGACAGGTGAGACAATGAGAGACAGGTACAGAGCGAGAGACAGGTGAGACAATGAGAGATAGGGAGAGAGAGAGGTGAGACAAAGAGAGAGAGAGGGGGGGGGGGGGTACAGAGAGAGAGACAGGTGAGACAATGAGAGACAGGTACAGAGCGAGAGACAGGTGAGACAATGAGAGACAGGGAGAGAGAGAGGTGAGACAAAGAGAGACAGGTAGATAGAAAGACAGGTGAGACAAAGAGGGACAGGTAGAGAGAGAGACAGGTCAGACAAAGCGAGACAGGTAGAGAGAGACAGGTGAGAGAAATGGGTGCAAGAGAGACAGGTGAGAGTGAGACATGTAGGGATAGTTAATGTATTGTTTGAATATATGATATTTACATGTGTACCTGTGTATACTGTATTTTCTAACTTTTCCCATGTGTTGATTAGTAGTACAGCAGGTGTTGTTATTGATCTCTGCAGGTATAAGCAGAACACAGATAAGCAGGTGTTGGTGCTGAAGTTCACTGATCTGGACGGCGATGGGATCGGTATGCTTAGGTAGAAACACACAGCACTCTCCCTGTATTATAATAATAATGATAATAATAATAATAATATGGTTGGGTATTCTGATTCTGGCACCTGTTTGACACAAAGTGATGATTTACATCAGGAAATATTTGAGCATTAGAAACATAGTCAGTAAGAGTTCTGGTGCCGGTACTGGGACCAGTATCGAACATCACCCCAGCTGGTCTGACTGTCAGTATGACTCCTCCCCTCCTGGCAGCTGGTTCGCCGTCCACGCTGTCAGCATGAACTACACCAACCGCATGGTGAGCAGCGACAACATGGGCTACGCCTCCTACCTGCTGGAGCAAGACAAGAATGTTGGAGCTCTACCTGGACAGGTGACATGATGAGGTCATTCTACATCGGCCCCACATGTAGATGGGATATAAAATATCAATTATTGGTTCAGTGAGCAAAAGACTATGTGAATATGTTAGGGCTACTGTTAAAAACATATATCAGAGATTTATTGAATAAAGTTGAAAGATAGACAAAAATAGTTATTTTATGAAATAATATTAATAATAATAAAGGTAAAAATAGAATATAATCTCATGAAAAAGGTCTTAATATTGGAAGAAAATACCAACATTTCAGGAAAAAAGTTATAATATTAGGAGAAAAGAAATATGCTAAATATTACAGACAAATATTTAATATTACAATAAAACCTTTATATTACAATAAAAAGTCAATACAAAGTTGATAGTTGAAGTGTGTGTTCTGCATCAGGGAGGCTTCGTTGCTGGTTTCTCCTCCAGTAACCTTGGTGACGTTAGTCCGAACACCAGAGGACCTCGCTG